>BQNB010065331.1:0-32784 GCA_026074375.1 Tanacetum coccineum | reverse complement strand
TAACTTACTTGTTTCAACACTTTTTCTAGTACTTCCAGAGGCTATGAAAAGACATCTACCCCTACTACAACAACTTAGTTTACCTTAGAACCCAACTCTAAACATAAAGGTCTCAAAAACATGCTCAATGTAGGCTAGTCGTTCATTTTTATACTTTTTGACAGCTTTTAGTATATTTTGCAGATTTTCAATTGGCTATAACTTTCTCGTCTGATGTCCGTGCGGGTCGATTCAACTTTCTTTTTACGTTGTTGGATGGTCTATGCATTACGCTATAGTATCGACCCATAAACACTACCTAGATGGCTCATTTATAGCCCAAAGCTCCCTATTCATTCATTTTAACCAATTTTGTAAATCTCCTGATTCCACAAATTACAATATGAGATCACTTCCGCAAGCTCTAGATTTCGGCCATAACTTACTTCTAACATCCTAGTTTGGTGTAGTGAAGCTAAATCCCACGCAAGTTATCTTTATATTAGTGAAAATGATAAAATGGACATTATATTAGATAGTTTACATATGATTCAAAAAATCATCAAAAACATAACCAAAGCTTCTTGTTTTCGTTTACGGTCACTCTTAAGGTCTAAGCACCATTTCAAGATGATAAAATGACGCAAGAAACACCAAGTGAACACAAAATGTGCACATTATATCAGATAGTGTGCACTTTTATTCGAAAAGATCAAGTTTTTAAAACGCAACGTATATAGGTGATGCAATATCAAATAGTATGCTTAAGTTAACATATAGAGATACGCTTACAAGACTTGGGAGGAAATGAGCAAGAATAAGTCACAAAATGACCCCAAAACCTTTCTAAAAACCCTATAGAAAGTCCTAAACCAGATAAGTTGTAACCCTACTAACACCTTCCTTTTTAGAAATTTCTTAACCAAAACCTAATCTTTAATTTCTTGACTTCTTGTTGTTGCCGTGCAAGTATATAGATAAGAGAGGAGAAGATGTATTTTCTTTTGTTGTGAGAAAGATATATAGTAAAGCTTTTTTTGCAACTCCCTGGTATAAAGCCCTTAATCACTTAACCCACTTTAAAACCACTCTCACCTAACCAAGTTTCTGCCATGAGATGTAGAGGAGAGAAAAAGAGTGAATGCTTTTGTTTAAGTTGGTGAAATGAACTACCTAAAACATTTCTCTTATGATGTATTTTTGTTGTAGTCAAATGTAGCTTTGAGGGAATCTCCTTTTGTTTAACCATAAGTATATTGTGTTGGAGTATGCTCACGTCATAATAAATAATATACGGCTAGAGACATGTGAGCCTATAGGGTCACACACATATACATTGAGGTGCCACTGTATATATTGTGTTTATTGTATTTAAGGTATATAAATAAACTATGTAACTCGGGATCAATATTAGGCTTATAATAACTAAGTAATGTACTTAGTTTATTGGACTGAGCAAACAAATAGCAAGCCCATTTGAGCCCACCATATGGCCGGCCTAGGATGTAAAAGAAAAGAGAAGGAAAACTTAAGGGGGTTAATGGTTAATTAGATCATGATAACTATTAATTGATTTAGTCATTAGGAGTTACAAATCAATTAACCACTTATCAAGTTAATTGGATCACGATAACTACTAATTGATTTAGTCATTATGAGTTACAAATCAATTAAATACTTACCAAGTTTTTCTCCTCTCTCTCTTCCTATAAAAGGGACAACATAAACAAAAAGAAAAGATAAGAGTTTTTGTTTTCTTGATCAATGACTTTGATTCTTGTTCATTCAAAGTCTAATCCAAAGTTACGGGTTTAAGGAATAACATCCAAGAGGTATACGATGAAGTGTAGTGTGGATATTCATAGAGGTGATCTACTTTGGTCACTTGGTTTCTAGGATAGATCGTGTACAAGAGAAAGTTGTTCTTTAATTCCACCGATCACGCTACAAATGTAATAATTGTTGTTTTTATTTTAATTGATCATATGACTCTATGGATCCGTTGATAGGTGCATGTTCCGTTGCGTTTATATTTTTTTATATGATATTCATTTAATTCAGCACCTACAGTGGTATCACGAGCCATCATATGATGTCATATGATCATCTTGTATGCGTAAAAATGGCTAAAAACATGTTTTTTTAATGTAATCAAAAGGATAGTTTTAAAACAGCCCCTAGGGCTTATGTTTAGGAATTATTTCAACCTATATGGGGTCTTATGATCTATGATTTTTGATCCCATAGCTATTTGTTATGCATACTTTAATTGGTTTTGTTATCGGGTACATGTAAAAGGGCCTAAATCACGCGTTTTGGAACGATTCTTGAATCGGTTTTAAATCAGCCCCAAGGGCATTATTTTCTGAATTAATATGGTTGTCATAAAGTCTTTAATACAGTACAAAGTGATCCTTAAGCCATTGGTTACACGTACCAATCGGCTTTGTAATTCTAGTTAATTTATTTCTTCGATTCTTTGGCTAACAATTTATTTCTCGTTAATTATTTTGTATCCATGGAAAATACATGCATGTTTGGCCATGGACTTAGCCAACACCTTGTTAATACATGATATTATGGTATTATTATGTTATTTATGTAAAGCCAATGAAAACTGTAACACCCCCAAAATGGGTCGCAGCGGAATAAGGGTCTGAGAGTGTTACTTCATAGATCAATAACATAAGATATGAGAACGGCCTCTATATGAGTCATTTAAAATGATACATTGGATTAAATAACTTGTTTGTTAAAAAAGCTCGAAGCTTAAATTGTTCGTCCATGAAATTGTAAAGATTTTAAGACATAACATATATTCCTAAAATGTAATGCACTCAAATCTTTATAGTAATGACTCCAAAATAATGACCACCAATGTATCCTTGTTTCTCGTACCTTATTGACCTGAGAAAAACATGCTTTAAAACGTCAACATAAAGTTGGTGAATTCACAGGTTTAATCAATGTATAAAGTAGGATCGCAAGATTACCAAATGTAAGACATGTAACACATACAATATCTCAAAAGTAATTACAAAATGCACTAAGCTCATGACACCGAAGCTACAACATATATGTATGCAAATTAATGCAAATAATGTGCCCATGTAGATGTTCAACCCGCAACATCTAAATTATTCCGACATGGTATACATTCGTCGTTTCGAAACCTCCGAAACTAGTGAGCGCTACTCACCCGAACGAGGATGTCAATACTAGATAGATCTATTCATAACATTCACGCTTACAATCTAGTAATTAACAATTCATGATTCATGGGCATAGTGGGTTATAGCTACTTAGGAAAACTCGTAATTTGTATAAAAGTGGACTTGCGTCCAATCGTAAAACAATGCATGTTTCTCACCCCAAAGTTGTAAATCAATGTAAATGTATAAAAGCGGGGCTATGAACTCACCGCAAATGAATGATTGATTATCTAAATCAAATAAGTGAATCGCCTCGGGAAATTCGAATGCAGCCTAACTAATTGTAGGTCGTATGAGTATAATGTATTTTATATAAATAAAATATCACATGTTATATAGTTACACCACCACCTAATAGTTCTTGTTTAATTTTAAGAGTTGAAATAATAATTAAATCGTACTTTGTTAAATAAAGGTATATGTATTTGTATCCGTAAAGAAAATATTATTTTTGTTTATCGATGTATTATTAAAAATATATAATTTAATATTTTTATTGATTACGTATTGATATTATATAAATAATTTAATTGTTTTATAAAATAATGTATAAAAGTAAAAATAGTGCACAAGGTTTTATAAACCTCATATCTTTTCGTTTTAACTCCGTTTTATACGTTTCTTATGTCCACGGTTTCGTATTAAGAAAATCTATCAAAATTTTATATTTATAATATTTTAGCTACTGATGAACAGTAACTTTTACTATTTCAGTAAATTTTATAAAACTACTTTTATGTAATTAATTATATAAAACTTTCAAAAAGCATAACTCATTCATTTTAATTCTGTTTTTCGAGTTTCTTACACGTTTGGATTCCTCATGAAAAGTACATCATTATAAAATATTTTCCTTAATTTACCAGATCTGAAACAGTGAGGACTTTTATAAAATAACTTTTATAAAAACACTTATATATATTTAATTATCGTAAACTTACAAATGTCATAACTTCTTCGTTATAGCTCGGTTTTTCAAGTTCTTTATATGCTTATGATCCTTGTAATGTGTACTAACTTAATAAAACATAAAAGGAATACTCTGTTTTTTGAATTCTAACTAAAAGTATCAAAACAGTAGGTATGTTTATGTTTCATAAATTAGGTTTTAAAGATCCATTTCTTGAGAACTCTTGTACAAGTCTTTTACTAAACTTTCTACCATAATTCTTACATATGTTAGGTCCTCTAATTAGTCCATAGTGATTGTCCATGCCAATGTGTCCTTATAATATTTGCTCTTAACTTTTGTAAATAAAACTTTCAATGCAAATTAATTTACAAACTAAACTTATAATTTAAATAACATTTATGTAAGATGTGTACTTCTATTTTAAGTATTATTTCACCAACATATATATAAAATTTGAACCATATGTGACCTTATATTATCCTATAATTCATAAAATACAACCCTAGGTGGTGTTTAACATATATATCAAGAATATAAACATGTAAATGACAAATGGAAATGTTTAGGGTTTAAATGAACCTTAGAGAAGTATAGTAGGATGATGAACACAAGCTTACACTTAAGCTTAAACCCAATAAATCAAATCCAAGATCAAAACCCTAATGAGAAACCCTAATTATCTTCTTGCTACAACCCTTGTTAAATCACAACCCAAGCTTCCAAATCAACCCCAAACACCTTAGATTTGCTTACTAATAATGCTTGAACACTTGTAATACTTGTAGAATAAAATTGTATGAAAACCCAAATGGGTAAAAGTTAGTCGTGGGTTATAATGGTGATGGGAGAGAGTTTATTTGCTAAAAAAATGAATGTGTAAGTTAAATGAATATGTTACCTTCCTTTTGTAGTAACTAACCATGTATTAATCCTTAAACTAACCAAGGTTATGAAGTGTGGTTAATGTTACATCTTGTAAGTGCTCTCCTCCTCCCTAGGAGGAGGGAGGCTTCTCATTGGATGCAAGGTACCAAAGATTGGACAATTTCTAGTAATGTGGGATATGTAAGTGTACCCTTATGGGGTTATGAAGTAAACTAGTGAATTTGTTTCATTTATCATGTGTATACAAACACCCATCCGGCCCTATGTGGTTTCTTTATGTGTAGTGAGTTAATTTTTATTTATTCGGTATAATAGTGGGTATTGGTTTGAGTATAGATGGGTATTGGTGCTTTCGGGTATGACTAAATGTAATTTATTACGAAACATAAGCGTTTTACGTAACCAATAAAAATAAAATATGAAAAGTTATAAATTATACTCTTAATAATTATATAAAACTTGCTTGATGTGAACTTTAACTTGTTTGGTGTCCGTTTACATTGAATGATAATTTTTAGTTTACGTGATTTAACTATACGATAATAATTAAAAGCGAACACGTAAAACTCTAAAATTAAATAATGGTAATACTTGAGTCGGGAAATGACCTGAAATAACGGGATGTTACAGTCTTCCCCCGTTAAAAGAGCCTTGTCCGCAAGGCTTAAGACGCGACACTTGTCAAGGGTGCGGTTTTTGTGAAGTGTTGCGGATACTTCTTTCGGAATTGATCTTTATGTTCCCATGTGAACTCAGGACCTCTCCTAGAGTTCCATCAAACTTTGATGATGGGGATACGGCTTTGCTTTAACCGCTTGACTTCACGATCCATAATTTCTACTGGTTCTTCAACGAAGCGGAGTTTATCATCAACGTGTATTTCATCCAACGGAACTGCCAACGGCTCGTCGGATAGACACTTCTTTAGATTGGATACATGAAACGTGCTATGAACCCTGCTTAACTGTTGAGGTAGTTCTTATAAGCAACGATTCCCACTTTGGATAACACCTTGAAAGGTCCAATATATCTCGGGTTCAACTTTCCCCGTTTGCCAAAACATATGACCCCTTTCCAAGGTGTTACCTTTAACATCACTCGGTCACCAACTTGAAATTCTAAAGGCTTACACCTCACATCGGTGTAACTCTTTTGGCGATCACGAGCGGCTTGAATTCTTTGCTTGATTTGGACAATCTTCTCGATTTTCTCATGAATAAGTTCTGGACCGATGAGCTTAGCGTCTTCGACCTCGGCCCAACAAACAGGTGATCGACACTTCCGACCATAAAGTGCCTCGAATGGGGCAGCTTTAATACTAGCATGATAACTATTATTGTATGAAAATTCAATCAGCGGTAAGTTTCTTTCCCAACCATTCCCAAAGTCTATCATGTAAGCGCGTAATATATCTTCTAATGTCTAAATGGTCCTTTCGCTTTACCCATCAGTTTGCGGATGGTATGTCGTACTCATATCCAACTGAGTACCCATAGCCTTCTGAAATGACCTCTAAAAATTCGTCATAAATCTAGGGTCACGGTCATAAATGATTGAGACTAGTATTTCATGTCTCGTGACTTGGTGAGTCGGTCTACAATTACCCATATGGTATCATTTCCACTTTGCGTCCTTGGGAGCTTGGTGACAAAATCCGTAGTGATATTGTCCCACTTCCATTGAGGAATCTCAGGTTGTACCAACAAGCTAGATGGTTTTTGGTGTTCAGCTTTGACTTTTAAACACGTCAAACACTTGCTAACGTATGTGGTGATGTTGGCTTTCATGTTAGGCCACCAATACAATTGCTTCATATACTGGTACATTTTATGAAAACCCAAATGAACAAAATATTTTGACTTGTGAGACTCATGCATAATCAGAGTCCTTAGATCACCGTAGAACGGAAACCAACTTCTGTTATTCAAACATAATGTTCCGTCCGCACGCGGTTCCAACTTCTCCTTCCTGGGTTTTTCTGGGTCCTTTGAAATTTCAATCAACATACCTCCCACATCATCAGACTTGAGGTTTTCTTGTTTTATTGCATCAGTCTGAGCCTCCAAAATCCGCTTGGGAAGATCCAAACCAATAGTCATAACTAAGGCTTGAACCTGTAATGGCTTATTTCGTTCTTTCCTGCTCAATGCGTCAGCCACTACATTCGCTTTTCCCTGGTGATAACAATCTTACAATCGCAATCACTGAGAAATTCCAACCATCGGCGTTGTCTCATGTTCAATTCCTTCTGATCAAGGATGTGTTGTAAACTTTTGTGATCGGTGAACATGGTACACTTTGTCCCGTACAAATAGTGCCTCCAGATCTTTAGAGCGAACATTACTGCGCCTAACTCCAAATCATGAGTTGTATAATTCTTCTCATGAATCTTTAGTTGTCGTGATGCATAAGAAATCACCTTTTCTCTTTGCATTAGCATAGCGCCCATACCTTTGATCGAAGCATCACAGTAAACGATAAAGTCTTCACTTCCTTCAGGTAAAGCCAGAATTGACGCACTACACAACTTCTACATTATCAATTGAAAAGATGCTTCTTCTTTGTCACCCCAATCAAACTTGACCTTCTTTTGAGTAAGCTTGGTTATTGACTTAGCGATCTTTGAGAAACCTTCAATGAATCTTCAGTAATAACCGGCAAGACCTAAAAATTAACGAATCTCCGTTGCAGTCTTAGGAGATGCCTAATCTTTAATAGATTCGATCTTGGCGGGGTCCATGTAAATACCCTGACTGTCAATCACGTGACCAAGGAACTGTACTTTAGGAATCCAAAATTCGCATTTAGAGAATTTGGCATACAACTGCTCCTTCTTAAGCAACTCCAAGATTAACTTGAGATGCTCTTCATGCTTTTGCTTGCTCTTTGAGTATATCAGAATATCGTCAATTCAATTAAGACAATCACGAATTTATCCAAATATGGTTTGCACACCCGATTCATGAGATCCATAAATATAGTAGGTGCGTTAGTCAAACCAAACGGCATAACATGAAATTCATAATGTTCATATCAAGTTCTGAATGCGGTATTTGGAATATCTTCTTCACGGATCCTTAGTTGATGATAACCCGATCTCAGGTCGATCTTCGAGTAGACACTCGAACCTTGTAGTTAATCGAACAAATCATCAATCCTTGGAAGCGGATAACGGTTCTTCACCGTCAGCTTATTCAATTCCCAATAATCAATGCACATCCAAAATGATCCATCCTTCTTCTTGACAAACAAGACCGGAGCTCCCCAAGGTGAGGAACTAGGTCTTATAAAGCCTTTGTCAGAAAGTTCTTTCAGTTGGTCTGACAATTCTTTTATCTCAGAAAGAGAAAATCGATAAGGTGCTCGTGCCACAGGTGCAGCACCAGGTATCAAATCGATTTGAAATTCCACTTGGCGGGTTGGTGGAATACCCGACAAATCCTCAAGAAATACCTCAAGAAATTCTTGAACTATTGGTATGTCTTCAAGTCACTTCTCCTTCGACTTGTCTTCTACCTTTTTCGTGGTAACATGTGCCAAAAAGATGGGACATCCCTTCAGCAAATACTTTTGTGTTTTGGTGCACGAGATGATATTTAATCGAGGACTCGTGTATGTTGTTTGTTACTTTCATCACATGAAAAATTGAACTTCGTTCAGAAAGGGAGCATGAACGAGTTTTCATCACCAAACGATTACGGCATTGATTAAAAAAAAATTGGAAGATAACCAGTCCTTACAATATGGAAGTCAAAATAACCATCATCAACAGGCATTAAGTCGTCGTTGAATGATTGATTTAGAAAAAATCAAAGTACAACTCCGTATATAGTGTATGAAACCCAAATTATTATACGTAGCTAATCGACATCATAACCATGGTCTAGTGTATTTGGGATGATATCAATCAAAGAACTAAATGCAGTAGATACGAAACTTCTATCAGCACCAGTGTCAAATAAAATGGAAGTATAACGGTTATTTAGGAGGAACGTACCCTTGACAACATTGGAGTTTGGGTTTGTCCTGGCAGTGCCTACAGTGTAAGCTCTTGCTATCGTATTACCATTTCCAGCCTGATTTCCCTGATTTCCATTCTTTAACTTCGGGCAATCATTCTTGAAATGACCCTGAGCTCCACACTCAAAGCAAGTGAGAACTCTTTGATTTGCCCCTTGAGCTCTCTGGTTGTTATTGGCAGCAACAAGCCGGCTTTTACAGTCACGAGCCAAATGGCCAATCCTTTTGCAGTTAGTGCACTTGGGAGCACACGACCCATCATGGTGATAGTTGCATTTGGGGCACAGAGGTTTAGACCCTCTGTACGGTTTCTTCTCACCAGGCCCAGCAGTATAAGCCTGTGCCACATTGTTCCTTTTGAATGGCTGTTGTTGGTTTTGGTTGTTTCTTGAACTGTCCTCAAACTTTCTTTTATTCTCAGCCTGACGTTTAGCAATAGTGGGGACCTTTTTATCCATTAGTTCAGTGGCAAACTCGATTGCCTTCTGCATTATCTTGGGCTTCGATGCCTTCACACTTCCATGTATCATATCGGGAAGACCACTGACATACTTTTTAACTACATCCGATTCCTCGGGAAACATCCTATCATACATCAACACCAACTCTTGAAAACGTTGGTTGTAACTCATCACATCGGTTCCTTTTACCTTTAAGTTCCACATTCCAGTTTCCAACTTTTTAATCTCACTCCCGGCACTATTTATCAGTCATCATCTTCTTTAAGGTTTTCCATGGCATTGCATATGCAATATCATGTCCGACAACCCTAACGTGGGAGTTCCACCATGTCAAGGTATTTCCTTGAAGAGTATAAGTTGCAAACTTAACCTGTATGTGACAGTGCAGTTGTTGATGTAGAAAACAAATTCCATCTTTTCTAACCATTGGGTCAGTCCGACAACTCCTTCAGTGCCTTTGAAATTCATAGGCTAACACTTTAGGAAATCAGTGTAAGTGCACTCACGGACAGTAGACACTTGTCTTCTTCTACTAGTCCCTGACTCATGGTTGTCATCGCCATTTCTGCTTCTTTCTGCATCACGTTCCGACAATGCATCAGCAACACTTTGGTCTATTAGTTCCTTAATTTGAGCATCAGTCATATGTCTGGTGGGGGCAGGTGTTACAGCTAGTGATGCCCTTGTGGTTCTTTTCTTTGGTGGCATTTTCCTCAAAATCACAAGAAAACATGATACATGTTAGATTTCATATAATTATAAACGTAACATGACATATGCATAATAAATAAAATGAGATCACAACCCATAGTGAAATATACAACTGAAGTGAAATCAACAATGACATAAATAAATCAACATCCATACATAACAACATCGATAATCATACATGATAGTTCTGATTACAACACGATCAGTACATGAGGATACAAACATGATACAATATGGTCCTAGGCATTGCTAGTGGGGATCACAATAATATTACTTTTGCAAATATCAATTGATAGCTAAATAAAGATAAAACAAAGTCCTACAGCCTACAAAAAATACGATGGGAGTAAACCCATAAAACTTAATAGGCTATATAGGATAGCTACAAATGATACATGACTAACAGCTACTGCCAGCCTCAGCTGGCTCATCCCAGGGCTCTGGATCTCTAGCCTCTAGTGTCTCAATATGTCCATGTGTTGTAGTCAACTGAGTCTAAAGTGATGAAGTCTGAGCAATCAATGTGGAAACCTGTGCCTCCAGTATCCTGACATAGGCCTCTATAGCTGCACTCCTATCCTCAGAACAAGTCTATTCCCTACGAGCATATGTCACCTGTTTATCCAAAAGCATAACTGTGTGGCGGTGAAATTGCCTATCTCTGAACAGTGTGTTAACTCGGGCTCTCAGAAAAGCCCAGTCATCATGTGCATCCTCAAATCGCACCTGGAACTCCTCATTCTCTTACCTAATAGTAGTAGCAAGCTCTGTCACTCTCTGGTTGACCCCCTCTAAGGTGGTCGGTGCTACCTCCAGTATGGCCTTAACAATCTCATCCTAAGTGTTGATAATCCCATAACCTATCTTCATAACCCTGTCTTGCCTAAGGTCGGCCTCCAAAGTAGGCCCTGACTGTCTCGCAGCACCAGCTGCTGAACTCTCCCCGACCTCGAGTCCGAGAGAGGGAGTAGTAAAGCAAGCTCTCTTCTGAGGCGGCATCTAAGCCTCAAGAATATCAGTCCTATAGGAAGTAGATGGAAGTAATAAGGATGTTGATGCAGCTCTTATCCGAATCTTAGCTGCCCTATAGCCTAATGGTGCCCCTGCATCAGTAAGGCTAGTAGTGAGTGGTGATGGTGGAGATGCTACAGGTAGTGGTGGTGTAGGTGCGGCAGCATGCTCAGCAATGCGTGCCTTCATAGATGCTGACATAGGTGGCTTTAGTCTGATAGTCTTTCGTGCCCTACGGGGACGTGTTTGAGAAAAAGGGACCCTGGTCTGAGGTGATCTAGGTATAGGTGCAAACTCATCAGTCTCAAATGCCTCTGTATCCCCAACTAAGGGAACAAGGTCAACAACAGGTACAACTATTGAGTCGGTCAGAGCTAGGTGCTCCTCCTCCTCCTCCTCGTCATCATTATCATCCTCAAAGGGCTCCTCATCCACACCATCAGTATCATCATCATCATAGTCATCATTGGAGGGATCATCATCACCATCTCCTCTATCAGCAGGATAGTCAGCATGATCCTCCTCGAGGTCCTCCTATGGATCCTCATCCGGATCGGAGTCTTCCATATAGCCTCGTGATAAGGCGGTAGGTGAGGCATCAGCACGTAGAGGCTGGCCCTCCAAGGGTACCTCAGCATCGGATGGTACTAAGTACTCGGGGTACTCAGGCTCAGGTACGTATGGTACCTTGACAGGTGAAGGTAGGTGCTCAGGACCGGGCACGTAATCAGGAGATGGTGGGTGCTTAGGTCCTGGCACATAGTCCGAAGATGGTAGGGCTACCGGCTGCATGGGGAGTCCATCGTATCTGTATACGATGACTCATGGAGAACCTCTATTAGACAACTCCTCATCAACTCCCTAAAAGACTCTCTCTGGCTTGGAATCAGTGTAGACATATGTGTAGGTGATTGTGGATGAAGACATGACTGCTGAAATGACAAAATAAAGTTATATAAGTATATTATATGAGGTCAATATAGTATATACGTAGTATAATATAAACACGTATATAGATCATGAAAGCATATAGTATAACCAACTAATGCAACTCAATAGTGTATGTATGTCCCGTGAAAAACTTTTGTATGTTGCAATGTTTGTGAAAATGGTTATAGTCCAAGTAAAAACATTTGACCAAGTTCTCTATAACCTTAGCTCTAGATACCAATCTGTAACACCCCCAAAATGGGTCGCAGCAGAATAAGGGTTTGAGAGTGTTACTTCATAGATTAATAACACAAGATATGAGAACGGCCTCTATATGAGTCGTTTAAAATGATGCATTGGATTAAATAACTTGTTTGTTACAAAAGCTCGAAGCTTAAATTGTTGATCCATGAAATTGTAAAGACTTTAAGACATAACAGATATTCCCAAAATGTAATGCACCTAAATCTTTATAGTAATGACTCCAAAATGGTGACCACCAATGTATCCTTGTTTCTCGTACCTTCTTGACCTGAGAAAAACATGCTTTAAAACGTCAACATAAAGTTGGTGAATTCACAAGTTTAATAAATGTATAAAGTAGGACCGCAAGATTTCCAAATGTAAGACATGTAACACATACAATATCTCAAAAGTAATTACGAAATGCACTAAGCTCATGACACCGAAGCTACAACATATATGTATGTAAATTAATGCAAATAATGTGCCCGTGTAGATGTTCAACCCGCAACATCCAAACTGTTCCGACATGGTACACATTCTTCATTTAGGAACCTCCGAAACTAGTGAGCGCTACTCACCCGAACGGGGATATCAATCCCAAATAGATCTATTCATAACATTTGTGCTTACAAATACTAAGTAATTACCCAATTTCATATTCATGGGCATAGAAGGTTATAAGCTGTACTTATGCAAACTCGTATTTTGTATAAAAGTGTACCTTGTGTCCCATCGTAAAACAATGCATGTGTTCTCACCCAAAGTTTAAACAATGTAATTGTAAAAAAGCGGGGGCTATTAACTCACCGCAAATAATGATTGATTATCTAAATCAATAATGAATTCATTCGAGAAATCAGAATGCAACCTAATTAATAATAGGCCGTATGAGTATAATGTATTTTATATAAATAAAATATCACATGTTATATAGATACACCACCACCTAATAGTTCTTGTTTAATTTTAAAAGTTGAAATAATAATTAAATCGTACCGTGTTAAATAAAGGTATATGTATTTATATCCGTAAAGAAAATATTATTTTTGTTTATCAATGTATTATTAAAAATATATAATTTAATATTTTTATTAATTATGTATTGATATTATGTAATTAATTTAATTGTTTTATAAAATAATGTATAAAAGTAAAAATAGTGCACAAGGTTTTATAAACCTCATATCTTTATCGTTTTAACTCCGTTTTATACGTTTCTTATGTCTATGGTTTCGTATTAAGAAAATCTATCAAAATATTATATTTATAATATTTTAGCTACTGATGAACAGTAACTTTTACTATTTCAGTAAATTTTATAAAACTACTTTTATGTAATTAATTATATAAAACTTGCAAAAAGCATAACTCATTCATTTTAATTCCGTTTTTCGAGTTTCTTACACGTTTGGATTCCTCATGAAAAGTACTATCATTATAAAATATTTCCCTTAATTTACCAGATCTGAAACAGTGAGGATTTTTATAAAATAACTTTTATGAAAACACTTTTATATATTTAATTATCATAAACTTACAAATGTCATAACTTCTTCGTTATAGCTCGGTTTTTCAAGTTCTTTATATGCTTACGATCCTTGTAATGTGTACTAATTTAATAAAACATAAAAGGAACACTTTGTTTTTCGAATTCTAACAGAAAGTATCAAAACAGTAGGTATGTTTATGTTTCATAAATTAGGTTTTATAGATCCATTTCTTGAGAACTCTTGTACAAGTCTTTTACTATACTTTCTACTATAATTCTGACATATGTTAGGTCCTCTAATTAGTCTATAGTGATTGTCCATGCCAAAGTTTCCTTAAAAAATTTGCTCATAACTTTTGTAAATAAAACTTTCAATGCAAATTAATTTACAAACTAAACTTATAATTTAAATAACATTTATGTAAGATATGTACTTCTATTTTAAGTATTATTTCACCAACATATATATATATAAAATTTGAACCATATGTGACCTTATATTATCCCATAATTCATAAAATACAACCCTAGGTGGTGATTAACATATATATCAAGAATGTAAACATTTAAATGACAAATGGAAATGTTTAGGGTTTAAATAAACCTTAGAGAAGTGTAGTAGGATGATAAACACAAGCTTACACTTAAGCTTAAACCTAATAAATCAAACCCAAGATCCAAACCCTAATGAGAAACCCTAATTATCTTCTTGCTACAACCCTTGTTAAATCACAACCTAAGCTTCCAAATCAACCCCAAACACCTTAGATATGCTTACTAATAATGCTTGAACACTTGTAATACTTGTAGAATAAAATTGTATGAAAACCCAAATGGGTGAAAGTTGGCTGTAGGTTATAATGGTGATGGGAGAGAGTTTATTTGCTAAGAAAATGAATGTGTGAGTTAAATGAATATGTTACCTTCCTTTTGTAGTAACTAACCATGTATCAATCCTTAAACTAGGAGTAGTGAGGCTTCTCATTTGATGTAAGGTACCAAAGATTGGACAATTTCTAGTAACGTGGGATATGTAAGTGTACCCTTGTGGGGTTATGAAGTTAACTAGTGAATTTGTTTCATTTATCATGTGTATACAAACACACATCCGGCCCTATGTGGTTTCTTTATGTAAAACGAGTTAATTTTTATTTATTGGGTATAATAGTGGGTATTGATTTGAGTATATGGGTATTGGTGCTTCCGGGTATGCCTAAATGTAATTTATTGTGAAACGTAATCGTTTTACGTAACCAATAAAAATAAAATATGAAAAGTTATAAATTATACTCTTAATAATTATATAACACTTGCTTGATGTAAACTTTAACTTGTTTGGTGTTCGTTTACGTTGAATGATGATTTTTAGTTTACGCGATTTAACTATACGATAATAATTAAAAGCGAACGCGTAAAACTATAAAAATAAATAATGGTAATAATTGAGTCGGGAAATGACCTGAAATAACAGGATGTTACAAAAACCATGACCACTTGTGAATTGATTCGCTAGTTAATGCATTTAATTTTAGTTTTTGGGTTTGCCATTGTTTTGGCTTCTTTTGTATGCTTTTAATTTTCATTGTAGCCATTGTTTAGGCATTTTACAATAGTTAGATGATAGGATAAATGTATTCAATTATCAAATTATTGTAACCATTATTTGGATTCGAATGGCACAAGAGTTAAAGGCATAAAGTCAAATTCAGAGCTGTTGGAGTGACTTCCACTAAAAATAGATTTCCCGGAGTTCTATAAGGATTTAGAGGCTGAATTTTTTAGAGCATGTACAAAACTCATGGGTTACAACTTCTTCAACTGGAGCTCAGATTATGGCAGTTTTGGGCATCAAGTTCATTTAGGGTTTCACTTGCTCATGATGGTTCTTGGAGCAAGTGGGAGCCCTCCTTGTGGTTGTGTGGTTAACCTTTAATTGACTTCTTGGTTTTCGTGATGGCTCACAAGACCAAGCATAGGTTTTTCATTAGTTGAGGCTTTACGTACTTGTGGTTGTGTTTGTTTGTTTACTTTTATATATGTTTGGAATATATATAACTTGCAAATGTTTTTATAAAACTAAAAATAAAACACAAACCAATTTTAGAAACTAAATCTTTGATTTAGTTTAAAGTTTAAATATGATTTGAAACTAATCACTTGTTTTTATATAAATAACACTAAATAAATGTTATGATTGTTATTTAATTTATGTATTGTTCAAACTAATATTTATTCCACCTAGGTTATATATTAGTCATGAAAATAAACAACTTGACACACATAAATGATATAAAACAAGTATTAGACTTAAGTTAAAAGTAAGTTAAAAGTAGCTTTTTAACTTGTGCTACGAAGGATGAATGCATGCTTCCTCGTACACATTTTTGATCATGTATTTATTAAAAATAATACCTGTCAAATTTAAGTCATGCTGTCCAATTGGTTGAGAAAACTTACATTTGCTCTTCACTCTGCGTGAGACGTAGGTGAATTGTAACCCAAGGTGATTATTCTCTATGTGTGAGACCTAGATATATTCTCACATGTTCTTGCATTGGATGACTTAATTGAGTTAAGCAAGTGAGACCTTGGATCGAGGCAAGGATGGGACTAAACATGCCAACTTGACATTGTTTCTCCGGTTACAAATGTCATGAGTCCCATATGGTCTAAGAATTGCACAAGTTTTTGCAATTGGTGAACGTCACTTACCTATTGAATCTATCATTACTAGCAGATCAACTGATATGATGGTGGAACCTCAATGAGGATCTTAGCCTTTCATAAAATTAATTGTTTTATATAAACTTGGGTAGTTAATTTTAAAAGGATTAATTATCGAAAATACTAAAATTGAACTTTGTAATTTATATTAATGATATTTATGCAACATAAATCGTAAACAAAAGTTTGCTTCCTTTCTTTGTTAGAGGAAGGCAAACTAAGTCTCATTTCCTTGTAAGAAAGAGACTTATTCCTATCCTTTCTATTTGTATGAGAAAGCTATAATAGGAACACTTGAATTTTCCAATTCTAATCAAACTCAAAGCACACTTACTCAAGAAATCGTATTGTCTTGTAAAAGTCAAACGGTTAAGTACGGTTGCACATCTTTTTTGGATGACTAGAGAACATGTTTTCTATAGCCACTAAAATGATACATCTTGAAGCGTCAAGACAATATATGAGTTTTAATGATTAGAAATGGAAATCTCAATAAATCGCGAAAGAGAAAAGGAAAGTAATAGCATGTTTTCTAGTAGTTTCCTTAACTCAATATTTTTCCTAAGATTCTACACACCCTTAAGGTAATGTAGAGGGAGGAATTGCATGCAAAAACTTTCAAGTTAAAATGACATTGATGGCTAGTCCATCATATATATAGTAGAACTTGATGCACTTCCTTGAATATCTAAGTACATGTTTACTAGTCTAAGAGGCTCACATTAGTGATAATGTGTAGATATTCAAAGAGTAGAAAAGTAAACAAATTGCTACTTGTACTTCATTGGTATAGACACACATTTAATGTTATCTTATCCAATGGGAGCAATGCATTTTACTACTGATATAGACGCACATGTAATGTTGTCTAAATTCAGTGGGAGCTATGAGCTCATCACCTTATAAGTGACCCATTTTATTTCTAGCTGATCTTGAAATAATACATTACTTTTCACATATGAAACATCATAGTTTTATAAGAATCATTGCTTTTTATTCTATTAGATAACTTGTCGCTTTGCTAATGTCGCTGCCTAAAAAGTAATCTATACAATGTTTATGCACGATTGCTTATTAAACAATAAAGTTCTATATATACTTGTAATGCAAATGTGATTTTAGTTTTGACTTAAATCATATCATATCTGTGACATTGTCATATTATTCATACAAACAAACGGAAGCGTGGTAAACTCATAACCCACTAGTCTCAGGATCATAACCTAACCCGTAATATGCTCACTTGTTTGTATAAATGCTTGATGTTGTGCCATGCACAAGTAGGAGAAATCTTAATTGTGTGCAAGGTACAACACATAACAATATGACTTATGGTTTTTCTTAGCCGCATGGTAAGAAAGCTAATATTCTACTAGGACTTATACACCTCGATGTATGTTGCGCTACTTAGAACTAGTGTCAAGAAATAATGAATACCTACTTCATCATATTCACTAAAAGGTTTAGCCAATATGATTGTGTCTCCTTGTAAAGACATCAATAAGAAGTATGTAATTAACTTGAAAAGACTATTGAAGCCAAGAGTCGACGTTCAATATTACTTTATTTAATATGCTTATTTCTTCTTGTAAAGACATAAACATCAGGTCCTTAAACTGTTCAAAGACGTATAAAGTACGCAATTAACTTGTCAAGTCTCATAGTCAGGACATTTACATGAAGTCATGTTCAAAGACTTATAACGTAAAGTTAGCGATTAATGTGTTATGTCTTCTTGTTAAGACATGTACATAAAATCCTTGAACTTCTCTAAGACTTCTACGTTATAGCATGCAATTCGCTTGAAAATTTTGTTAATGCCATTATGTTTGAACAAATTAGAAAGTATGTGAGCCAAAGGGTATTAGGTTATCTAAAGAATTGTGATACTGTCTCATAATCCCATTACTTATAAAATACCACATCACTATGGTATGCCTAATGTGTAAAATCAAACTCTGTTGATATTGTTCGATTTTCTAATAACTCTAACTACCCTACCTCTAATCTTATCAAGGTCAACAGAATTGAGTAAGCCACGTGTTTACTCAATATGGTTCCAACTAAGAAGGTAACTAAGACACCATCAGGTTATGGAATGGGAAGACTCCCATTAAGTCTTAACTGAAGTTCAAAATTTGTTGAGACCATGTTACGTGTGTTATTAGCAAACTAGAGTCAAGAACTGTCAGCATATATTATACCTCCCAAACAAGAAAAATTATATTGTTGCTCGACTTTCTGCGTTTTTGGAGAAAGTCTCCTCTTACACGAAGCAAGTTAGAGCATTTGTTGTGGAGAAAGTCTCTTCTTACACAACCTTCTAAATGCACTAGCGAACGACATAATGAATGTTGAGATGTAGTCCATGAAAGAAAATTATTTTTGGAACTTGATTGATGTTTCACCAATCGGTAAGACTGGTAGGAAGACTAATAGGTTAAATTAGTTCTTCTAGGAGAAGACTAATATGGATAAAAATGTACACACATTTAAACGCACGCCTTGTGATAAGGGTTTTACATATACTCAAGTGATTGACTATAATTAAAGCTTTTTTTCCTTGCAAGCATTAAATGAATAAAGATATTAATTACCATACTTGATTTCATGAATATGAAATATGGAAATTAGATGTCAAAACTCCTTCTTGAATGATTACCTTTGCGAGGACATTATGTAATCAAAAGGGTTTTTGAAATTCAAGTTATCTTTAGAAAATGTGCAAGCTACAAAATCCAAGTGTGGATCGAAGCATGCATATAGGAGCTGGAATCTTAAGTTTAAATCAATAATTTGATTTTGATTAAAACAAAGATAACTCCTGAGTACACCTTAAAGCTAGTCAGAGAATTATGTTTTGTTTTTCTTATATCTCATATGTTGTCAACATATTGGAAATGATATTTCACCTAAGCTTGATTTTAATCCTTAGTTTGGAATAATGTTTATAACACCTCGTGTTTTAGGGTCATTTATGTCGTCAATAAATTCACTAATTATTTTTAGTGTTGTACGCGTTTGCTTTTAAACCGTAAACGTTAAGTTAAATCGCGTAAGCTAAAAATTATCGTTCAATGTAAACGGGCATCAAACGATTAAACGTTTACATCAAGCAAGTGTTAAGTAATTATTTTGAGGATAATTATTGACTTTGTTCATTGTATTTTTATTGGTTGCGTAAATTGATTACGTTTCGCGATAAAATACGTTTAGGCATACCCGGAACCACCAAAACTTTTCTACACTTCAACAAATACCCACAATTGTACCCAATACCCAAAATTTACTAAATATCATCATATATATCATACCATGGCCGGATTCATAGAGATATACACAAGAAAATATCTCAAAGTCTTGCAACTTGCTATGTACATTCAACAACTAGTAAAGACTTATGACTTTTACAAGGCAAGACCATACCTTGACCAAGAAGACTTCCATGTTTTACTCATCTTGTCTTGTACTCCTAATAGTGTCTTTGACTAATCCTACATATACATCTCTTATACATTGCAAGTAGTAACATATACAACACAAAACACTTAAGAAAAATCAAACCATCTCTCCCTTTCTCCATAATAAGCCACCGGACTCGAAACCTTCTTCTTGATAAAATTCCATAGTTGATTTTTACAAGGGACCATCAAGCATCACTCATCATTACTATGCTAACCTAATATGTTTTGAAGGGTTGGTTTAAAGGTTACAAAGTATTGAAGCAAGAAAGCAAAAGACTTGGGGTTTTTTTCAGTTGTGCAAGTTTTGGTTTATCATCCTAAACTAGGGTTTAGATATTGTGTTACATCTTATTACTTACATTTAAGGCCATCTAAAACTCTTTATGTCTTTACATTTATCATATTATGTGTAATAAAAGTTCTTTATAGCAAAAAAATCCCATTTAGACTTTTAAACATTGTAATAAGAGTTTTTACTTGTGATATCATTTGGTAACTTTTTCATGTGTTATGTGATTGGTAAATATCATGATTTATAATAGGCTTATAAGTATTGTATACATGTGGTTAAGTGTAAAAATGTATTATGTATAAAATAGTAAGTAAAGTTAATAAGAATGTTTATGATTTAATAGCCTTGTAGTACTTTTTTAAATTGGACAAATAGACAAATGATGGACATATGGACTATATAATATATATTACATAGTATATTAAGAGTTACAAAGGACTTGTGGTAAATTATGAAGTTAAAAAGTATATAAAAACAAAGTTATACAAATAAACTCAAAAAGATATTTAGGGACTGTTGTGGCACTCGCGAAATTTTAGGCATGGATTTTATATTTTATAAACATACTCCGTCTCATGACGATTCCGGGCATATAAGAAACTTGAAAAACGGATTAATAACGAAAAAGATACGTAGTTTACGAGTTTTACGATAATAACCAGAGTTATAACTTGTTATAAAAATTCTACAAACAAAAGGTTTGGTATTTTTATTAAATCACAAATATTTTTAGGATTCCAAAACAATAACAAACGAATAAGTTAATTAAAAACGAATAAGTTATGAATTACGCGAGTTTATATACTTAAAATGTATAAAAATACTTTTATAAAAGTTACTGTTCATCTCAGGAACATCTATGTTTTTGTACAGTCATAAATAAAATTGAAACTTTTACTTCGAGATCGTGCTCGAAATAATTACTAAAAACGGAGCTAAAACGAATAAAATACGCGTTTCGATATTAAAGTTTATTAAAAGGTAATATTTAATAAAACTATGAACAGTAAAATTTATTTCGCAGCAGACCCGCAAATGTATAAAACGTAGATATTTTGATACACCTTTCAATTACAAAGCTGTTGCTCGAAGGAAATCGCTTTATAAATTGGGTTTACAAACGAATAAGTTATTACATTTTACGGTTTTACGGACAACAAAACTTATAATAGAACTACTATAACTGGTTCTATTTTACGCTGTGAACAGTAAAAAGTAATTTCAAATGAGGAAATGAAATAAAAAAATGGTCATAATTTGATACGTTCGTCTTAATACGAAATGCGTTGGATTAAGTAAGCAAGAAACGGACTTGAAACGTGAATGGTATGTTATTTTTACCAAAGGATTTTATATAGTTTTTAATCTTTCCCCTTATAATCATGATTTCACTAACACAATTAGATGGTGATTAGCTATATAGAATTATATTGGTAGTAGTTACCCAATGTTGATTAGTACTGATATGGGACTATATTTGGTTTAGGTTGATCGATCATCACCGTGACGAATTTTCTTTTATGTGATTACACTTGATATTCGCTCACTTCAAGGTGAGTTCATAGCCTCAGTTTTACATTTTTACAATGATTTATAAGTTTTTTTTTTGGGGGTGAGGAAATGCTCTTTGTTTTACAATGAACACAAGTACTTTGAATTTATTATGTTTTGGATATCGTTTTACCATGCAATATCCTTATTCGGTTTGGCTGTTGTTTGTATACCATGCAATACTTACTGTTTTGGATATTGTATACCATGCAATACTTACTGTTTTGGATATTGTATACCATGCAATACTTACTGTTTTGAATATTGTATACCATGCAATACTTACTGTTTTAGATATTGTATACCATGCAATACACACTCTAAACAATTGCGGTCCTACACTCATACAATTTACAAACCTATGAATTCACCAACATTATTGTTGACGTTTTAAAGCATGTTTTCTCAGGAGATCAATGAGGTACAAGACAAGGGATACATTGGTGGTCGTTATTTTGGAAGTCATTTGCATTAAAGATTTGGTTGCATTACATTTTGGAGGAACATTTATTATGAACTGGAATCTTTGTATAATTTAACAATGAACAAGTAAAGCTTCGGGCTTTTGTAACAAACATTTTGCTAAATCCAATGTATCGGTTTTAAAAAACACTTTTAAAAGTCGTTCTTATATATCTTGTGCTGTTGATCTATGAAGTAACGCTCCCAAACCCATATTCCACTGCGACCCATTTTAGGGTGTTACAGATTGGTAATCAGAACCAAGGTTATAGAGAACCAGGTCAAATGTTTTGCTAGACTATAACCGTTTTCAAACATTGCATTCATACAAAAGGGGTTTTTCACGGGACACACATACACTAGTTGTTTGCATTAGTTGGTCTTACTAGATGCTTACATGATTCAGATAAGTGTTTATATTATAGTACGTACATTACTATGAGGGCCTTGCATATATATGCAAAGATGAGTTTGCATTCTTTCGCATACTTTATAATTATTTGTATAAGGGTTATTTATATAAATATTGGAACATTTCTTTAGGCGAGGTAGTACTATAAGCTCGTAGGTCCTAAACGCTACCTAAACATTAAGCTATCAGATATGATATCTTACCATCATTCAATTTATGCCAGGAGCGCATATTCATATTTACCATACATCATCTTACAACACTCTATTTTTGGAGCACGACGAAGATAACTAAACTAATCTAATCTTATTACTCTTCTGATTTTGAAGATAATGCCTCCAAGGAAAGCACCCAGAACCAGAACCACACCAGCCACAACAACCAACACCACATCTGTCACTAATGCCCAACTTTAGGCAATGATTGACCAAGGCGTTGCTGCCGCTTTGGCAACACGTGATGCTAACAGAAGCACGAATGGCGAAGACAGCCATAATTCGGGAACGGGTGTCAGAAGGACTGAACGCGTTGCTCGAGAGTGCACTTACCAAGACTTCATGAAGTGCCAACCCCTATTTTTCAAAGGCACTGAAGGAGTTGTCAAATTAACCCAGTGGTTTGAACGGATGGAAACTGTGTTTCGCATAAGCAATTGCACTGTGGAAAACCAAATCAAGTTTTCCACATGTACTCTTCTTGGAGTTGCTCTAACGTGGTGGAACTCACACGTTAGGACTGTTGGTCACGACGTTGCATATGCAATGACTTGGACTGACCTGAAAAAGAAGATGACAGACAAGTACTGCCCGAGGAGCGAGATTAAGAAACTCGAGGTCGAGTTGTGGAATTTGAAAGTAAAAGGTACTGATGTACTAGGCTACAATCAACGTTTCCAGGAACTGGCATTGTTGTGTGTCAGGATGTTTTCTGAGGAGTCTGATAAGATTGAGAAATATGTCGGTGGTCTGCCCGACATGATTCACGGAAGTGTTATGGCATCAAGGCCGAAAACAATGCAGGATGCTATTGAAATGGCAACTGAACTGATGGACAAAAAGATCAGCACTCTTGCTGAACGTCAAGCTGAGAATAAGAGGAAACTTGACAACAACAACCAAGCTCAACAACAATCTCCCAAGAGACAAAATGTGGCTCAAGCTTACGCCGCTGGGACTGGTGAAAGGAAGGAGTATGCTGGAACTCTTCCATTGTGCAACAGGTGCAAGCTGCACCACAATGGGCCATGTACTGTAAAGTGCGGGAATTGCAAGAAGATTGGCCACATGACCCGGGATTGTAGAAATCCTGCTGCCGCTAGGAATCAAAGAACCCTCACTTGCTATGAATGTGGGAATCCAGGGCACTACAGGAGTGATTGCCCGGAGCTAAAGAACCAGAACCATGGAAACCAGGCTGAAGGTACTGGAGCACGTGGATTGGTGCATGCATTAGGAGGAGGAGAAGCCGATCAAGACCTTAACGACATGGAGGACGATATCAGTGCTTAGACTCTATTCCTTTAAGAATTCTCGTTGTATTTCCTCTTAAGTTTCCGTTGTGATTGTATGAATGATTTCAAATTATCTATCAAATCAATGTATTTTGTCAAGTTTACTTTAATTCTCTACTTATTTATATAAGCCACTCCCACAAATATCATGAAATCATGACGCTATTTTGACGAAAATGAGCAATGCATCGTTAGTCCTCAATTATACATGGCCTGATCAACTATGTATAATTCAGGAAGGACCATGCCATGCTGAGAGTAGTCACCTTAAAACCTCTTGTCAAGAAACAATTTCCTACTTATATCAAGTTCTGCGTGCGTATTCATAAAACGTATCTATCACAAGGAACCAAACTAACAATCATAATAACTAAGTAAAATCTTACACCATCTTACAATAAAGTTGACGTCATCTTATACCAAATCCTATGCCAAGAAACCGAGACACATCACTAAGTCAACCTAGGATAATTCGCTATCAAATTTGCTCGCCAAAAGAGTTACGCCAATGTGAGATGTAAGCCTTTAGAATTTCAAGTTGACAACAGAGTTATGCTTAAGGTATCACCTTAGAAAGGAGAAGTAAGCTTTGGCAAATAGGGGAAGCTAAACCCCAGGTATGTTAGACCATCCAAGGTGATGGAAAATGTTGGATCCGTTGCTTACAAGCTTGAGCTGTCTCAAGAGTTTAGCAGGGTTCATCATACGTTTCACGTATCCAACTTAAAGAAGTGTTATACCGACGAACCATTAGCCATTCGGTTTAATGGATTCCATATTGAGAACAAGCTTTATTTTATCGAGGAACCCGCAGAAATCATAGATCAAAAAGTCAAACGGTTGAAACAAAACCGTATCTAAATTTTCAAAGTTCGAGGGAACTCTGGGCGAGGCCCTAAGTTTACATTGGAACGCAAGGATCAATTTCGAAAGAAATATCCACACCTCTTCATAAAGACTGTACCGTCATCAAGTGCCACGTCTTAAGCCTTGAGGACAAGGCTCATATAACGAGGGGAGAATATAACACTCCGTGTTTTAGGGTCATTTACAACATCAATAAATTCACTATTTATTTTTAGTATTGTACGCGTTTTCTTTTAAATCGTAATTGTTAAGTTAAATCGCGTAAGCTAAAAATTATCATTCAATGTAAACGGGCATCAAACGATTAAATGTTTACATCAAGCAAGTGTTAAGTAATTATTTTGAGGATAATTATTAACTTTGTTCATTTTATTTTTATTGGTTACGTACAGTGTTTATGTTTCACGATAAAATGCGTTTAGGCCTTCCCTGAACTACCAAAACTATTCTACGCTTCAACAAATACCCACAATTATACCCAATACCCAAAATTTACAAAATAACATCACAAATACCTTCATATGGCCGGATATGTATGAATGTATACAAAGATATTACTTACAAAACAACTCTCCTAGAAATCATAGAATGTTCTCACCTTTTAGGAACATCTAGATATTTTCAAGCAATACTTTCATGTTTACTTGCAAGGCTTCCATGCTATTGACCAAAGACTTCCTTATTTCCCTCAAAATGTTTCTTTGACTAGTCTTGGTGTTATAAAATACAAGTAACTAGTTAGAAACACACATACTCTCATTTCCAAGGTGTAAACAAAGCAAAACACTCTTTTTTCCTTCATACATAGGCCACGACTCAAATTGCTCAACACAAACCATCCATACAATTTTTATTATCAATATTCCCAAGTGTTCATACATCATATCTAAGATAACCTAAGAAAATTAGAAGGTTTGGTTTGGAGTTTACAAGGGTTAATTAAGCAAGAAAGCAAGATTAGGGTTTCAAGTGGTTTTAGGGTTTTCGAGTGTTGTAATCTTATGTTTGGTTTCTAAACAAGGGTTTAGATCACATTGTTCATCACCTCACTTCATATCAAGGTTGCACTTGGGTGTATATGTTATGCATTTTTCAAGCATTTGATTTACATTGTTAGACTCATCCACTCGAGGTGAGTTCATAGCCCTACGTTTTATATTTTACAATGATTTATAAGTTTTAGGGTGAGAACATGATTTGTTTTACAATTGGACGCAAGTAACTTTGAAATACTTACTATTTTGGATATTGCATACCATGCAATACTTACTGTTTTGGATATTGTATACCATGCAATACTTACTTGTTTTGGATATTGTATACCATGCAATACACACTCTAAACAATTGCGGTCCTACACTCATACAATTTACAAACCTATGAATTCACCAACATTATTGTTGACGTTTTAAAACATGTTTTCTCAGGAGATCAATGAGGTACAAGACAAGGGATACATTGGTGGTCGTTATTTTGGATGTCATTTGCATTAAAGATTTGGTTGCATTACATTTTGGAGGAACATTTATTATGAACTGGAATCTTAGTATAATTTAACAATGAACAAGTAAAGCTTCGGGCTTTTGTAACAAACATTTTGCTAAATCTAGTGTATCGGTTTTAAACGACACTTTTAAAAAGTCGTTCTTATATATCTTGTGTTGTTAATCTATGAAGTAATGCTCCCAAACCCATATTCTGCTGCGACCCATTTTGGGGGTGTTACACAATAACCCTTGTTAGATATTGTGAGAATTTACATCCGTTTCTAAATGTTTACCCAAATTACCCAAAATATGAGTGTGTTGATGATGTAGTGGACTTTAAAACTTGGCTTGGTATATCTATTCAAGACCGCAATAATGAGTATTATGGATTTAATTAGAGTAACTTGTTTACATTGGTAAATTTTTAGGATTACACTCAAAAAGCCTATCCATGTTGTTTATTAACTAATTACATTGGTTAGTTAACCTCCAGTTTAAACCATTTTCCACTCTCATCTTTAGAGTGAAGATCCACTAGAACAACCCGTGGAGGCAATCCTTTAGGAACTACACCAATTATTTGTTTCGTTACACCCTTACACCTTAACCTACCATGTTAGATTAAGTTTAATTTATAGTTGCTAGTTGCTTAAAGGGTAAAGTTTGTATTTCCTGAGTCTTGTGTCATTTTCTATCTTTAGTGTGGTTGGAAATTTACACATTGCAAATGGGAATGTATATTATAGTCAAAACTCATGTGATTTTACGACCATCACAATTAATGGTGAGTCCGAAGAACGAAGGAACTATCGAAGGAATTATTCGGAATTATTATGATCATGAAGATGGTGAAACTACTCTGAGTTTCGTATATAGTTAGATCAAAAATAATCAAAAAAATTAAAAAAAATCACAACAAAAAAGAGAGAGAAAGAAAGTTTGAAGATAATCATTTTGCAAGAGCATTACCGAAGGAATTACACGAAGGTTCGATTATTTGTGGATACTCAACAAAAATCAACGATGTAAAGTATTGTACAAAGTGGAATATATCACCACTTGCCTTGTAGAGTATGTAAAGTTTTGGGATGATTGGGAAGTTGACCGTTACGGGAATGCCAACTTAGGTTGTTGTTTTTGATCTATGATCAAAACGCTGTAAATAGTCGTGTCTTTATCATGGTAACGGCCGGGAAAAAGTGTCTAGCAACTTGTATCTTAGTCTTAATCTATATGTTTCTTGATTTTCATTTAACAACAATTTACTTCCCTCTCACCTAATGATTAGCCGCTGGTTTTACACGAATGAGGACTTGTTTGAGTGTGCATGTCTAATATGTCGTTACGGCCATGTATGCATGTCTCAGCTGCCTCGTTCGTTTACAACTTTTGGTGAAAGTTAAAAGGTTCCTACCTTATATCATTCTTCATCCTAACCGTTGGTTAAATTCGAATAGGGATGTGATCGAACACACATGTTTATTCTGTCGTTACAGCCATGTATATGTGCTTCAGCTGCCCTGTTGGAGTGGTACTTCTGGTGAAAGATTGTAGAATGATCAAACTGTAAGCCTTTCCATACAAAACCCATATTTACCTTTATAAACTTGTTACCCCTTGGCTTTAGTGGTGGAGATGTGTATCCTTGCCAAGCTTATGATAGAATACTCGTCAGGACCGAGCAATCGAGCGAATTAGTTACATGTTACCACATAGATTAGTTAAGTGATTTGAGGGTTTTCATCTTCCTATTTCATGAGGTGTTTGGTTGTGTACTTGTAATAGATCAAATAAATGATTTAACGGAAAATATCCTTAGGGATACATTTTTATAAACTTCTAAGGCTACTTGAGGACAAGTAGGATTCAAGTGGGGGGATATTTGATGACATCAAATAACGTCTATTTTAAAGCATCATTTATCCCATGTTATTAACCTATTTTATATAATTATTGCAAAGAATTGTTACCTAATCGTTTGTATTTGAGAATTGCAGTAATTATGGAGTACATGGTGAAGTTACGCTAAAAGGCACGCATTTTGGAGCTTAAATGAAGAATTCAAGAAAGTCTACTGATCTGATAGCTAATACGTTGTATGTAATACTTTAGTCAATGAAGAAGAACAAGCAGGATTTACCCAATACGCCGTATCCATCAAGAAGATACGGCGTATCCATGCCTATACTTCAAAAGAAACCACGAAGACATAAAGACTAATACACCGTATCCAGAAGCCTCTATACGCCGTATCCAAGGATTATTATACACGAAGATTCTGGAAGATATCAAACATGGTCCTTACTCCAAGAAAGCCTAATACGCCGTATCCTACATCGCCTGATACAGCGTATCAAACCGACTACCAGACTCTATAAATAGACGATCCTAAACTCAGTTTTAGGTATGCAAGTGAATCTCTAAACCACCAAGTTGACCAAGAGACGAATAAAGGAACCTAGAATGTTAGAAAATAGCCTCAAGATCATAGGAAAACTCTTGTAATCTTTGCGCAACCAAATACGCATTCGATTAAGGTTTCTTTATTTTAATAGTTCATATATCAAACTGTGTGCATTTATACAATGACTATCGGCTGATACCTTTAGGTATCAGCCATGTTTATGAAGATTTCATGTTTGGTTTCTTTATATTTATTGCTTAATTTATCGTTGATTGTTTGATTATGTTTATCATCTTATACTTGTTTACGTGCTTTTGTATGCGACCTATCATTCAACTGGGTTTAGTCTTACATATTTAATGCGCTGCAACTTCAGTGTTGTGTGGGCGTAGGCTAAGAGTCTGGGATAGCTCTCCATATTTCAATTTATATATTTAGAATCATAGGATCACAAATATTGACCTCTCTTTGCCCTTCGATTGTGAGCTTAGTTGAGCCATAAGGTAACCTTGGTACCAAAGAGTACGTTTTAATCAATTGATAAAGACTCGGACAATGGACTATTAGTATATAAAGAGTCGTTAAGCAGTAAGTGGGTAAAGTCTCCATGAGCTATGGTTTAGTAAGAGCACCATTATTAATTTCCTAAGATAAATTATATTCAACAAATGCTTGCTTTATGCGCACTACTACAAAATGGAGTTAAAGTGACACTCATAAAGTGTTGTATTATTTGTTAAAAATGTTGCATTATACATAATGTGACACTTTATCAAGTGCTACACTATGTAACGTTGCCTTAGGTACAAGCGACACTTTTAATTGGAATGTGCAACATTTTTTTAATGTGTTGCCAATGTTTACCAAATGTGATACTTTAAATTGCAACACTTTTTACACTCAAACACAACACTTTTTAGACTCAATTGTAACACTCTCTCTCAATTGCAACACTTATTACACTAAAATGCAACACTCTGTATATCACAGTGCAACACTTTATACACTCAAATGCAACAATTATTTTACTTAAGTGTAACACTTTTTCAAATGAAATGCAACATTTTTTCACACAACCACAACACTTTTAGATTGAAGTGCAACACTTTCTCACTATTACAACTAATTTCGCAACACTTTATTTTGTGAAATGCAACACTTCTAGCTGTTTTCCTTCATATAAAGCGACACTTTTATAAATGATTGGTAACAGTATTGTTTCACACAATACACTGCTAAATATATGCGATATTTGTATCATACAAATTCTTCGAAAAGGTCTATTAATACATTAATAATTAACATTTGTTCAACCATAGGAATACTAAAATACCATAAATAACATCGGATTGTACTTTGACAAAATCGTCCAATGTAAGATAACCAACATAAAAGTTCTAGTGAACAAAAGAAAAAGCAATCAAAGTGTAACCCTAGACATCTTGAGTTCATCTTTTCAAATCTCCACATACAACTTGAAGTACTATAAAACGACGTCGCCTGGTCAAAATGAAAACGATAGAAAATATTGTTAGTTTACACTCGTGATATATATCTAAATATAAGACGAACAAATCTCTACAATAAAGTATAATCCAACATCATTTAAGATAACACTATTGGCCAAAAAAGAGATCGCTAGATCAAATTGCAACAATACATGTAAAATATCAATATATTGTAATATCAAGAAGAGTACAAATTGTGGATTTTTGGATTATATATAATTTTTTTCCTAAATGCAGCTACATAAAGCATATTTTAAAGGTGGCAAACGTTCGGGTCAGATTAAGTCATGTCAGGTCATTGGTCAAACGGGTTATAGGTCAAACGGGTCATGCTTAAAGAATGGGTCGAACCGGTCATGGGTCAACGGGGTTGAAAATAAATGTGTTAGGATTTAATCATTTCATAAACAAAACAAAAATATAAAAATTTTACTAAGCGTTTGCTACAGTGGTTCATGCTAAAGTGGGTTCTGCAACTTCAGTTATGCTACTGTATAACCTGTTATTTGTTCCAAGTAAAGTATCAATTTCAACCCAGCCCCTTATAAGAAAAAGGTCATATGGTTCGCAAGTCACCTGAAGTGTTTATAAATCACTTTCAAAACCGAAGACTGTCATTTGTAAAGATATATCTTTGAAACGATATCTAGCACAATGAATATTTAATTGTAACTTGTTTGGATAATTGGCCAAAAAGTATTCCAGCTCAACCTAACACAACCCATTTCCACAAGTACAAAAACCTACACATTATATACCTGAGCCCGTTTTGACCCATTACCCAACCTGTTTGACCCCCTCAGTTTGGCACCTCTAGTTCCACGCATTGAAGCAATGTCATTCTATTTTCTATTTTTGAGAAAACATCTCTGACATTTTCTTTGATGGTGGTTATGTCGCCATTATTATTGTAGGCAAATATAATTTGATTGGTAGACTTGACTACTTCAATTGATTATGTCGCAGTTATTCTTAATTGACAATTTCATCATTTATTCGCAGAAGTAGACATTAAATTGACTAGTTAAATTCTTATACGCAGGCCAAACATTAGAACTCCAAAACAAGATAGACACAACACGATTAGTTAAGACCATCGTGCCAAAAAGAAGAAGATCGACTCACCTTAGGTGGCTCGTATGCAGGCACAGGAATCTTCTTAGCACTTAGATAAAGGAACTGCTGTGCTTCCTTTGCTCCAATTTTTTAAAATGCATTTACCAATGGCTTTATGCATGAAGCCAGATCATTTATGAACTCAAGCGAGGAGCCCCATTCATATTTGCAACTAGTACTGACAAGACACCCGACTTGCTGACCATTTATATGAGCTTGACATGCCAACAAGATATCACGTACACGCTTGCGGAAATGCCCAACCACCCGATCCTCAAAGTACTTCATGTATCATTTAAAAGAATCATCTCATTAGTTAACCATACGTACCAAATTAAGTAGGAACAACAAAATATCTCACGATTTTACCTTTGGTGGATTCTTCATGGTACAAACCATCGTTTTAAGTATTTTCCTGATGGTGTTCTCATTATATAGTAAGGAATACCTTTCTCCATCCATGAAACCTCTGATTAAAGTTGAAGTGCCAGGCACCCAAACGTGCTCAAGGTCACCATTAGTTTTAGGAAGGCTCAAATCGAACTATACCTCAGCTGCTGGTCAAGTTTGGACTGATACCAAGACCAGCATAGTGATAGCACACAACCTGAAGCACATAAATTATTCATTGCATAAGTCACATACACGTGTGTGTGTGTGTAGAGATTTATAGGTAAAATAAGAAGAGGATGATGAGGACATACGGGTGGGCTTATCGAATAGTTGCTTGGTAAACACACATCGAAGAAGAATAAACCATTATGATAAGGGGTCCCCTCAGGTCCAGCAATTACAACTTTTAAAAGATACAGCCTTGACTCATAAACTCTCACATATATTGTGTCTGCAACCAAACAAAAGAAGCTAGTAAAAAAGTGTTTGAGATACATCACTATCCCCTAATAAACCACAGTTTTTTTAAAGCAATTGAAATTTTCAGACTTTTTATAGCCCATGTATTACACGGGCACATAAACTAGTGCTTAGAAATATAACAAAGGTAGCGTTTATTCATTACCAGGCAAGTGTCTCTTCATGTATTTTGTCAACCCATACTTTACGCGGCTGAAAATGATTAAAGGTAATAAAACAGCATATATATATATATATATATATATATATATATATAT
>BQNB010065330.1:0-30210 GCA_026074375.1 Tanacetum coccineum | reverse complement strand
GTCAAACTTTGATTTTAACATGTCTTTAGTAGATCTAATTATTTTGTCGTTACTGCCAACGATAAGCATATCATCGACATACAAACATAAAATTATATATCCACTACTTGTGTCCTTCACATACACACACTTGTCGCATTCATTTGGTGAATTTCCAAATTTCTTAATGTGGCAATAGCAAGTATCATTCTAATCGAGGTTATTCGCGTGACGGGCGAATAAGTATCAAAGTAATCTAGACCTTCGCGTTGTCTAAATTCTTTGATTACTACAATCTTAAAACAGATTCGTCGTCTGTTTCCCAGGGTACAACGTTCAAAGCTGTTGTACAGCCAGACCTGACATACTTGCCTGAAATATCACGGAAAACAAAGTGCTTCTGATCGAAAAGACTGCTAGAAAACTTGTTAATGGAGCTTTTCTCTCTTGTGTGTTTTTGTTGTTGTGTCTTGGAATGGTTGAGATTGTCATCTATTTATACACATTCATATGCATATGGTGTAATGGTGCAATCAATGTCAATTAATGCCTTAATAATGATTCATTAATTTTCTGTTATAAACCTTTGAGTCAAATAATAACCGCCAATTAAATTATCAAATAATGACTCATTAATTTACAGTTATAAACATTTGAGTCAAATAATAACCGCCAATTAAATTGTCAATTAATGACCTATTAATTTACAGTTATAAACCTTTGAAACAAATAATAACAGCCAATTCAATTGTCTGTTTCCAAACCGAACTCATAACTGACATTTAATCATTTTTCCTCCATTCCAAATACCTTAGACTCGATATCTCATTCACACTAACTCTATTTTGGACATATACTGGCTCGACCTGACGTTACATTTAATAATTATATTTACTAATAATTATTTATGTCCAAATTTAGTGAAAACACATTTTTCACTAAAATTTTTCCAACAGCACCCTCCGGCATCGCTGACGCCAAAGCACCGGTGCAATATAAGTTTTATATATAGTGGTGGCACATGCACCATTTTTGCACCTATAACTGATACCTACCCTGAGAACCTTGTGAGATCACTACCTCTTAGAATCTGAGTATGGAACGCGTGTGTCCTTGAACTCAGCCTCTGTTTACGTAGACGATAATACACACTCACACACGACTCTCCCTGACATTGTCAAGTCCTCATAGTCGTGCTCGTTATGGTCATGAGCACTAGCCTGGTTCTGCAAGAGCTCTTAGGAATTGCGCCCTCACAATTCCCTTCGAAGCGACCCCACTTCTCTCTCACATAGGTGATTTCATCTTGAATCATTAAAAACATATACTTTCAGATTTCATCTTGAATCGTTATGCTTTATGATTTCATCTTGAACCATTAAGCATAATTTTTTAACCTCTCAACAAGTCCACATTTATATACGGAATGGACTAGAAGTTACGAGTTAAGTAACTCCCCACATATTGACGTGACTTCCCCACAATTCGTATGATTTAGGGTTGTCCTATGAACTAAGATCTGGATCTCCAGTCAACTAGGTTAGGTTTTCCTTCATAGAAACTCATTCCTTCAAGGGCTTTAGTCCCATTCCTTTGCACGACTTACTAACTAACTTTCTGCTTAAGCCTTTTGTATACGGATCTGCGATGTTATCCTTTGACGCCACATAGTCAATATGAGATTAACTCCCTGTTGAGATAGTTGTTCGTAGTCGAGTTATGTCGACGGATATGTCCCTAGACTTTCCATTATACATTGGTGTTTTTGAGCTCTTCCATTGGCCGATTTACTTTCACAATGTATTCTAAATGGCCGTAGTACCGTTTAGGCCACTTGGTATGTCCTCAACGAATTGACGTAGCCATTCCGCCTCTTCTCCGCATTTATCTAGCGCGATAATCTGATTCCATCGTGGATTTACTTTTAATTGTTTGCTTAGAAGACGTTCAAGATATACGGCCCATCATAGTGTAAACACATATCCCACTAGTTCGATCTAGAATCCTTTAATGTCAGATATCTAATTTGCATCACAGTTCCTTCGATAACCAGCATGATGTCCTAACAGTCCATAATCGCGACTGTATCTCAAATAATGAAGTACCCTCGTTATAGCTTTCCAATGTGCATAACTTGGATTACTAGTATACCTACTTAGCCTACTAACTGCATATGCTAAGTCAGGTTGGGTACCTGTCATCAAGTACATTAACAAGTTCGAGAGCAGATCCTTTGATGTCACCCGTGACATACCAAATATATTGTTAATACGAGGTCCATTATTAATTTGAAACTAATTTTGGTACTATTAACAACTTGCTTAATCACATAGTGTTTCTTAACAAAACGATTTTAATCGACTTTTGTTTAAAACGCTAATGTTTTGTAAGATCCGTTATACAAAACCACTTTAAAGGAAGTCTTTCGACTAAACAATTAACCAATATCACCTATTACACAATGTTTAACAAAAACAGATATGTAATATGATATTGTCAATCTTCATTAAGAAGATCTTAATAGATCTATTTCACATGATCTATTTCTACAACGAAACTCAACAAGGTTTCAGTAGATCCACTCTTCTAAAGAAACTCAACAAGGTTTCTATAGAACTTCTTTGTACCAGCATCCTCTGTTTTGTGCTTCCGTTCTAATGACTCCCATAATTATTTGGCAGTCGTGGTTTTGCAATACACGTTGTACAAAAGAGCCCACCGGCCAATTCAGAACATAGTTATAACACAAGAAGTCTGAATTGTTTCCATGCTACACATCTTGCTCAACCTGTGGCATTATGAGGGTTGACTTTCTAAGATGTTCACTGAAGGTGCAGATCTCATTTTAAAGAACCACGCAAGGTTCAATAGTTCGAGATAGAAAAACATCTTCCTGTTGCCATACCTCTTAAAATTTTGGCCATTGAATTTTGGTTATCAGCATATTACAACTGTGGTTGGTAACTAGCGCACCAGTTACGTTTACAGGAGTAGTCACAATCGTTTTGTCTTCTTGAAAGATCAAACACAAACAATTAAATAAACTGTAATAATCCGGTATCCAAGAAATTCAATATTGATTTCTATAACCTTGTACCAGATCTGCTTTAAAGAAACTCAATCTTGGTTTCAATGAATCGATATTTGTCATGATTTGCAACCATGTTAGTAATTGGCGCAGCGCAAATACATTCACATGATTCCTCATTAGCTCACACTTGTGTTTAAACACGAACAGTTAGAAATGTTAAAAAAATCTTGTATATCTAATAAACTAAACTTGGTTTATATAAACTTGTACTAAATCAAATTCAAAGAAACTCAAGCTTGGTTTCGATGAATCAACTGGATCAAAATAGATCAATTTGATAGAAACTCAATCTTGGTTTCAAAATAAATTGATCTAAATAACTGTTTTTAAAATCGTTATAGATCTGTAATTCAAAATCTGTTTAATTAAAACTGATTTATAAAGAAATTCAATCTTGGTTTCGACAGACAACAGTTTATGAAATCTGTTAATGTAATATAAAACTGATTATTTCAAAAGTGTTTAAATTCGGGTTCACAACCGAATCTGTTAAGATTGTAGGAAACATGTACGACTTTTAATCAAAATAAATCAGATTTCAATTAATAAATAAGTAACATAAATATAAATAACATAAAAGAAAACATACCGAATAGGGTAGAAGCAGAAGACAGACACTATAAACGATAAATGAAGAAAGCAGTAAAAGATCGTGGAACGAGGCACGTGTTGGACACGCTTCCCTTAAAACAGATTCGCCGTCTGTCTCCCAGGGTACAACGTTATACTTGCCTGAAATATCACGGAAAACAGAGTGCTTTTGATCGAAAAGACTGCTGGAAACTTTTAATATGGACTTTACTCTCTTTGTGGGTTTTTGTTGTGTCTTGGAATGGTTGAGAATAGCCATCTATTTATACACATCATATTGCATATGGTGTAATGGTGCAAATCAATGTCAATTAATGCGTTAATAATGAATCATATAATTTTCTTTATATACATTTGAGTCATAATAATTAACCACCAATTAAATTGTCCAATTAATGACTCATTAATTTACTCTATTTATAAACATTTGAGTCAAATAATAACCGCCAATTAAATTGTCAATTAATGACCTATTAATTTACAGTTATGAACCTTTGAAACAAATAATAACAGCCAATTCAAAACTCATAACTGACATTTAATCATTTTTTCTCAATTCCAAATACCTCATTTGAGACTCGATATCTCATTCACACTAACTCTATTTTAGACATATACTGGCTTGACCCGGCCTTACATTTAATAATTATATTTACTAATAATTATTTATGTCCAAATTTAATGAAAACACATTTTTCACTAAATTTTTTCCAACATATGTCATAATATTTTAAACATAATTAATTGATAAGTTATAAAGTAAAGGGTCAAAATATAAATTTTTAATAAAACTACATCACCAACTAGAAAATACGGATTAGTTACCTTTTGTGTTTTTTCAAGTCATCTTCCTCGTTAAAAAAAAGACTAAAAACCTCCATTGAAGCAACAATTCAAGTTTCTTTGTTTTCTACCTGTACTAGTCATTAAATTACTTTAAGATGGTTTCCGATCTAAATTCTAAGATAGGTTCTAATTTTTCTTATACTACCATTTAAAAGGCTTCAATCTTTAATGTGGTTTTTGGGTATCACCTTCTCATAGGGTAGATTTGCAGTGTTAGGGGGCACCCTCCAGCCCCCTACTGGCTCCATCGCTGACGCCAAAGCACCGGTGCAATATAAGTTTTATATATAGTGGTGGCACATGCACCATTTTTGCACCTATAAATGATACCTACCCACTACATTGAGCTCTCAGACGAAACATTTTGGAAAATATATCTATAGAATTGGAAAAAGGTTAAATCCCCAAATTAATATTTATTTAAACAAGTAAACGGATGAGATTTATGAGAAAGGTAAGCCTGGTTACTCTCACATGTGTACGTTTGAGCTCAAAACCTATAATAAAGACATAAGATAATGTGGAAACTAGGGAGAAAGGGGGGGAGGGGTTGAATAGTTTCACGGTTAATTGCCGTTTTGAAAGTTTACTTATAAAAATTCTAGATGAGGCTAGAAGTAGTGGTCACCTAGCATCACCTTGCCACCTCAGCGTCAACTTAGTTTTCTCTCTCTTCTCACCTTACCTCACCACTCAAGTGTTTTGGTCATCTCACCTCACCTTTCTATAAAATACTTATTTTATAAAAAATATACCCCACTAAATATCCACACACATTCACATACCAAATAATAAATATTAAAAGAAAAAAAGAGGCACACTACCCTAAATGTGACTCAGTCACCAAACCACCCTCTTTTTTTTACTTCTAGCGCGTGAATGGGGTGATGGTTTTGGGTCTAACGCGTGAGAGGCCCACCTCACCTTGGTTGGTCACCCACCATTACCTCCAGCCTAATTGTAAACAATACAAACAAATGTAAACTATAGCTATGGAATATAAAAGATAAGATAAAAGTAAAAAGATAGAACAATCAAACCACAATACCGAGAATTATAGTGGTTTAGCTACGAAGCTTTTTTTTTACCCTACTCCACTCCCCGAGTATCCGACTCGAGATTTCACTATGTCAACAAGCTCCCTTCAGGCGAAGAAAACCGTTACACGTCGCTTATACTAATTTCCGACACTAAGCTAAATGTCGAGTCCTAATCTTAGCTAGAACCAATCAACCGCTTCACAAATGTATATCAACCGAGATTCGAGTATTTAAATTTGCTTATAAAAATCCTAGATTCGAGTTTATGTGATATCAACCAACAATGTGTATGAACAATATATCTAATTGTAAACAACACAAACACAATGTAAACTATAGATATGGAATATAAAAACAAGATAAAAGTAAAAAGATAGAACAATCAAACCACAATACCGAGAATTATAGTGGTTACGAAGCTCTTTTTTACCCTACTCCACTCCCCGAGTATCCGACTCGAGATTTCACTATGTCAACAAGCTCCCTCCAGGCGGAGAAAACCGTTACACGTCGCTTATACCAATTTATGACACTAAGCTAAATGTCGAGTCCCAATCTTAGCTAGAACCAATCTACCACTTCACAAATGTATTTTAAGGCCTAAAATACTAACCGACACACAAACAACACTTTCAGATTTATACACTATCCAGATCTACACAACTACACAAGAATGTAAATAAAGAGACCGAATCTAGAAGAAGATTGGAGAGAAACACTAATCAACAACACTTCGTTTCTTGGTGAATATAAGTGTAATTCTCTTGCACTTGAGAAAAGAAAGATTGGATCACTTGTTAAACAAGATTAACCAAGTTAGTGAAGATTTAGAGAGATGTAAAGAGAGAATTAGAACAGAAAAATTGTGTGCAAAAGGTTTAAAAATAGGTGGGAATAGTCCAGTATTTATAGGCAAGAAAGAGGAGCGTCTCTCCTGAGGACGGTCCCATAAAGGTGGATGGTCCCAAATATATGGGGGTCGTTCTACCTATCTGGGGGCCGTCCTAGGTAGACGTTTTCTTTTTTGTCTTTTAGTGGGGAAATGTTTGTCTGGTGCAGTTTGAACCTTTTTAGGGGGAAAGCCAGATTTTGAATTTAAATATGTAATAAAACATTTTTTTTAATTACAAAATATTTTGTATAATTTATTTTTGTAAAAAGGTTTTATTACATTTGTAAAAATATAAAGTTTAAGACAAAAAGGTATATATTTGATCACTTAACAAGTTTAATGATTTGTTTGTACATACCCTAAGTGATTTACGTCGAAATGGAAATTTATGACTAATAACGTGTATACGTTTATTTTTATCGTAGAATGTTTTTACATTTTGTCATCTTCAAAACGTAGAGAGATCGAAAAATATAAATAACGTTTTTAGACATTATTTGTATTAACAATCTCCCATTTTTTGATGATGACAAAATATAAACTCATTTTATATAAAAATAAAGTTTACAAGTTATTAATGAGTTTTAGTCCATTTCTCCCCTTTTTTGTCGAAGCAAAAAGGTTAGTCGTCGAGTAGTAAAGAGAAAAGAATCGACGATGCTAACGCTTCCCCTTGATGTATTCTCCCCCTTGTTGAGGGCACCAAGGAATCGAGCTATGGTGACTTACTACAAAAACGAGTTAGAAGACGAGTGCAAGATATATTTCTAACTTTGAGCAACATTATATTTCTAACTTTGAGCAACATCACGACAAATATAAAAAGATGGCAAAAAGATAGAAGTAGCCAATATAATTATGCACTCATATCGACCATCACATCATAAACTAAAATAGATGCATTCATTTATAAATAAAAAAAATCATACTTGATAAGTATGAATATTACAACATAAACCACAAGGTAATTAAACATAGAAGCATAACTACAAGAGCATCCTAAACTACATTAAGCCTAGTTGATTCTTGATTCATAGAAGATGGCTTAAACAAAAGATGGGTGAATATTTATTTTTAAACATCAATGATGTTTAATGGTGAGGTGGAGAAGGTGATGCGAAAGCAGAGGTGAGAAGATACTCAACATGAGAAAACATGAAATGCATTTCATCCTTAAGAGAAATGATGAGATTGCGGTTGTGGAAGCAACATAAGCAATGAGCTCCATGATAGTCAAGGATATTGAAGTAAACAGGATGGCCCATTATTGGTGGTTAAGGTGGTGGTGGTGATGGTGATGGAGTCTCAAACATGTGATCAAGAAGAGTGATAGGTGAAAGAGTGAGAGTGATATCCAAGAAAGGATGACTTTGAAGTGGAAGTAGGTTAGAAGGTCTTGGTGGAGCATCCAATGGATTATCAAGAAAATAGTTAGTTGTTTGTAGAGAAGGTGTGTTTCTTGATGAAAAAAGAGAATAATTGGGTTTTGATTCAAAGGAGGATAAAGTGGTTCCTATAGTGGAAGATGTTTCTTTGGTTGATGGAGTTTTTGAAGGTGCATTTGATGGTGATGGAGATGATGATTTTGCTATGGGAGATGGTGTGTGAATGTTATCATCATCCTTTGTTAAGTCCACAAATAGTTTTTTAGGTGGCATTATGTTGAGTTTTATTTTCTTGGAAGGATTGGATGAAGAGGCTTGAGTAGAAGCCATGGATAGTGAAGAAGAAGAAGAAGAGTAGGATGAAGACGAATGAAGGAGATGATCATTATTTAATCAAGAGGTGGATGGTAATTTTAGTAAATCATGGTAATAAATTTTTAAGAATCCAAAATGTGTTTAGCAAAATGAAAAAAGGTCAGTTGGGGCTAAGAAAAAGGTAGCCAGCTGCACAGAAAAAGGAGAAAACAGTAAAAATTTCGTGACTCCCTGGTGACGGTCTCATAAATATTAGGACGATCCCAGATATATAGGGGGACCGTCCTATATTTCTAGGGGCCGTTCTATGAGGGTTATGAAATTTTCTTAGTTTTTCCTATTTTTCAAACCCGTGCAGAAAAAGAGAAGGTTCGAAATGCATGTTTGCAGCAACTCCTATGTCTCAAGAAACAACCAATCTTGCTAAATACTAAAACACATAGGCAAGCTAGTCTAATTCTAACATGTGATTAAACAAAAGCAATGTGATCAACAAGAATACAATAAGCATGCATTATATCTATATTGACTAGGGAAAGGAAAATATCACATAAACATGCAAATTAATCTAAGGGATGATAAAATTGAACCAATCATTCAAGACAAGCTTAGTTGCCTAATATTTTACCAAATTACCAACAAGTTTTTGTTTCAAGTAATCATCCTACCAAATGCCATGACAAGTAGAAAGCATACGAAAGTATCAATACATCTAAGTAGCCAAGCATAGCAAATAAAAATACCAACATGTCTAAAGTAAGTAGTAAGTATAATAAAAGAGTTTTTGGTGGTCGTTGGCAATCAAACGAGGCATTAGCACCTATTATATACAAAAATAATAATGGTCTTAATATAAAAATATTTTATCATTACGAAATTAAATTGTTGAGAATTTGTGCCTAGTGTGTGTCTATATGCAACAAATGTGGAGGTACGGTTATCTCGACTCTAAACAAAACCTAAGGGTTAACCCAAACACTCCTTAATTCAGTTTTGCTCAACCAAACGCGTCAAAAAATATATTAGTTATATATTTCGGTCAATGGTCATGAGTTCATCATGCATGAATGCAAAAACGTTTTTGGAATGTATTAACAATGCACGAAAACATTTTTATGAAGTTCCTAACGTGAGAAATTTTTCAAAAATAAATTGGGAGGTTTTGTTCATGTCGAAATTTTTCAAGCACACTCAATTATGCAAATCCTACATCTATGAGAAGCATAATAGTTATACATTATGTAATCTTAGTCTTAATTGTATGAAAACACACAAAATATTTAAAAACCCAAATATTTGATTTTGTGTTCAATAGATTCCTAGACACAGATTGAGAAGGAAAATAATGAAATTACTTACAATCTTTGATGTGTATGATGTTATAGATGATAATTGATGTTGATTTCACCTTCAATTTAAGTTTCAATGGTGGATTTTGAGGTTTGGATGGTTTTGTTTCGTTCGTCGCTGGCCAAGAGAAGAAGGGGTGTGTTTGCTTTTTTTATTTTTAAAAAATATGGACGAGGACTTGTAACCTACTGTCGACGGTCCCGTATATATCCGGGGTCCGTCCGGATTAAATCAGGGGTCCACCATATTTAAGGGGGCCGTCCTCAGAGAGTGATTTTTTGGCTTGATTTTTGACGAATTTTTCGAAAGGAGTGACATTTTAATTTATATTTCGCTAATTAAAATTACTTTAAGTACTTCAGATGAAGTAATTAAGTTGTCACGACGCATAAAATAGGGAATAGACTTAGAATTTAGACTAGTAAAAAAAGAGAAGATTTTAAGGGATGTGTTTCATCATTCCTAGACCTACACGAAGATAATTAAACGATTCGTTGAGAGGTTTGGTAAGAATGTCGGCGATGTTATCTTCAGACAGAACTTTTTCGATGGAGATATTTCCTTTTTGGACATTGTCCCGAAGGAAATGATGACGTATTTTGGTGTGCTTCGTCCGCGAGTGTTGCACAGGATTTTTGCTTAAGTCAATCACGCCTTTGTTGTCGCACATAATCTGAACATTGTCAAGTCGGATGTCGTAGTCGATAAGAGCTTGTTTCATCCATAGTGCTTGTTGAAATGCCTTTTCGGCGCTTACGTATTCGGCTTCGGTTGTGGATATAGCAAGAGTGGTTTGTTTCTTCGAAAACCATGATTTTAGACAACATCCTACGAATGTACAAATACCGCTAGTGCTTTTCCGAATTACATAATTATCCCCCATGATCAGTGTAGCGTATACTAAGTGATTTTTATGTGGTCACTCTTTGGGATACATATCCTAAGGTGCGTGTGCCTTTAATGTATCGAAATAGATACACTTAACCGCTCAAGATGAGAGGTTTGGGATCATCTTGGAAGCCGAGCACCAAAGGCAGGAACATAAACATGATATCGGATATTGTCGTTAGTATAACTAAATACCTACATGCGTCACCTCGTAGGTACTTAGCACTATCTATGGACTTACATTCTTCGTCTTTCGTGAGTTTTGTATTCGAGGACATGGGCGTTTTTATTGGTTTAGAATCTTCTAGTAACAATTTTATTAAGTATCTTTAATATATTTAGATTGATTAAAGAAGATGTCGTCTTCCATTTGTTTTATTTGTAATTCTCCAAAGAAGAAGTAGTTTTAGTTCACCCATCCGCTCCTTTTCAAACTTCATCGTGCATGATCTTTGGCAAAGTAATCATCACATCTCTTGACAAGTCGAACACGTAATTGAATGTCGTCGATATATATTTGAACAATGATGAGATTTGAACCTCTCTTCTTTGTAAAAAGTGTGTTATCTACCATTCTCATGTTATACTTATGTTTAATAAGAAAAGCTTTTTATTTATCGTACCAAGCTTTAAGAGCTTGTTTAAGACCATACAAAGCTTTCTTAAGTTTGTAAACATGATTAGGTTTTTTGAAATCAATAAATCCTGGAGGTTGTGCCACGTATACCTCCTCATTGATAAAACCATTTAGGAATGCACTTTTTACGTCCATTTGGAATAATTTAAAATCTAAGGCACAAGCATAAGCTAATAAAATCCTAATGGACTCTAATCTAGCTACATGAGCGTAAGTCTCATTATAATCAATTCCTTCTTGTTGATTATAGCCTTGTGCTACTAGCCTAACCTTATTCCGAGACACAATGCCGTTTTCGTCAAGCTTATTTCTAAACATCCACTTAGTTTCTATAATTGTCATACACTTAGGTTGTGGTACTAACTCCCAAACATCATTTGCAATGAATTGATTTAATTCTTCTTGCATTGCAATTATCCAACTCTCATATTCAAAGCTTCACCAATATTCTTAGGTTCTATAGTTGATATAAAACAAAAGAAATTGCTTTGGTTTTGGGTTTGTGACCTAAGAGTTCTTTGGTTAAGGTTTTCTATGACATTTTCTAACGGATGATTTTTAGATTCCTTAATATTGATAATTTTCTCAATTTTTAAAGTTTCATCCTCAATGTCATTTTCTAAGTTTTTCTTTTCGGTAACCTTAATTGCTTCTTCTTCATCTAAGTCATCATCCACCAAGGGTGATGTTTTAGATGGTGGAGGAGTTTCATCGAATGTCACGTTAAGTGATTCTACGATTTTCATGGTGTGTTTGTTTAGGATGATGCAGGCTTTACTATTTTGAGAATATCCTAGAAAGATACACTCGTATGACTTTGGGTCAGACTTGGTGAGGTAATATTTTGTGTTTAATATGAAGCATTTACTTCCAAACACTTTGAAGTAATCAAGAGTAGGTTTCCTACCTCTCAAGAGTTCATATGGTGTTTTTCCTATGATGAATCCAATCAAGATTTGGTTAAGTATGTAGGTTGAAGTATCTACGGCGTTGCACCAAAACTTTTGTGGCAACGATTTTTCATTCAACATTGTTCTACTCATCTCTTGTAAAGTTCTATTTTTCCATTCAACCACACCATTTGATTATGGAGTGCGAGGAGTAGAGAAATTATGAGTGGTCCCATTAGAGTCACAAAATACTCCGAATTGCACTTCATTATCAAATTCTATACCGTGGTCTGTCCTAATTAAAACTATTGGACATCCTAGTTGATTTTGTATTTTCTTACTAAAGATTTCAAATTGCTCGAAAGCTTCAGTTTTGATTTTAAAAAATCTTGTCCATGTGTACCTAGAATAGTCGTCTGCTATTACTAAGGTGTAAAGGTTTCCTTCGTACGTCTGATGGACCGAAGAGATCAATATGTATGAGTTCTAAGCATCTAGTCGTTGAGACCATGTTTTTAGCTTTGTGACTTGCATGAGCTTATTTTCCAATTTTACAAGCATCACAGAAATGTTGATCAAACTTAAGTTTATGTAAATTCCTAACTAGTTCCTTAGACGCTAACGATTGAATTAGACGCATATTTGCGTGACCTAATCTCCTATGCCACAAAGTGAAGTTTTCTTCAATCGTTGTAAGACAAATTTTGTCATTCGGCTTATATCCTAATTTCATCACGTATAAGCCGCTTTTCCTAGTACCTCTACCTATGACCTTTCCATCCTTGACGATTACACTACCGTGCTCGGAAAATAACACTTGACACTTATTATCACATATTTAACTAACACTTAGCAAGTTAAATCCTAGATTATCTACAAGCTCTACATTAGCAATATTTAGAGAGTCGTGAGAAATCGTACCTTTGCCAATGATGTTTCCTCGTAATTTACTACCAAAGATGACGTTACCTCTGTTGTATGCTTTGTATGATGAGAAGAGATTGCTATTACCCGTCATATGCTTAGTACATCCACTATCTTTAATCCATTCATCGGGCTCCAAATCATTTCTCAAGAATATCTATTTAAATGCATAACAACTCAAACATTTGGTCCCTAATATCTCATGGGTCCAAAATTATTAGTATTAAACATCCCTTGCATTTGTTTCATTTAGTTGGGATGTAGGAATGGATGAAAATTTCCCCATGGAGTGTAACTTTGTTGTTGGAAGTTATTCCAAGTTACGGGAAAATTATTTGAACGATTTTGTTGTCCAAGATTTCTCTTTGGTTGCGGTGTTTTAGACCGGTGACGAGAATTATTAATTCTCCTAGGAGGTGGAGTTCTTGACATAAAATCCGGTTTTGAAAATCCAACTACGGGTTTTAAAGAAGGTTTATAAAAACGTTTAACCTCATCATCACTAGAAATGTGAATTTTAACGTTATTTACCATTATATGTTTTGGTCTAGGACCCAAAATGGATTTTGAAAATGAAACTGGTTTTTCATTTTCTGTCAAATAGATAGACGATCCTTGATTTATTTTGGGGATTGTCTTGACAATATGGGGGTTGTCCCCTTTGCTCAGGGGGCCGTCACCAGAGGGTTCAACATTTTGGGATTTTACAAATTTTACTTGTTTTGACTCACTAGTTGACGCTTCTAATGAATTAAAACCTAGACCTGATTTTTCGCCGGAGGGTTTTTGAGAACTTAAAATTTTCTTAAGAGAATGAGTACTCTTTTTAAATTGAGATAGCTTGGAGGCTTCCACTTTGAGTTTCTCATTTTCAATTTTAAAACTTTGACAAGTTTTACACCTTAAGTCAATTTCTTTGTTCTTTTCGAGTTTTGATATTTTATCTTTTAACTCAATAATTTCCTTTTCTAAACTATTTCTAATAGCTTTTAAGTGTTTGTTTTTAGTGATTATTTTTAAACTCATTTTACACAATTTATTATATTCATTATCTAGAGTAATATCATCTATTGAAGAGTTCTCATCACTAAAGTAAGAGGATTCAGAATGTACCTCACTAGATGCTTGAGTCATGAGACACGTTTTGTCTTTAGCCTTTTCATCATCTTCATCATTGCTATCACTCTAAGAACCCCCAACAAAAGCTCTTTGGTTCTTGTCTCTCGGTGGTTTTGGACATTCTCTGATAAGATGACTCGGGTCTCCGCATCTAAAACACTTCCTATCGCTTTTGCCGTTCTTGTCGTCATGACTTCTTTGGAGTGTCTTTTTGTCATTCCGTGGTTGTCTTACGAACCTACCTCTTCTCTTGAAGAACTTCTTGAAGTCTCTAACCGCCCCGCCGTGGCGTATTCTTCGTCTTCACTTTCGAAAGTCGAACTTTCTTCATCACTAGATTCATTTTTAGCCTTTAAGGCAAGAGATATCCTTTCTCCTTTACCTTTAACTATTTCGGAATCTTTCTTGATGATCAATTCATAAACTTTTAGGTTCCCGATGAGTTCATCAAGTAGTGATGTCAAGTCTTTCGTCTCTTCGATCGCCATGACCTTTGCTCTCCATTTAGGATGTAGAGCCCTAAGAAACTCCCTAACATAGTTCTTGCTAGAGTAACCTTCATCAAGAGCTTTTAGACTAGTAATAATAGTATTAAATCTAGCAAAAGCACTATATGTAGATTCGTATTCGGAAATGACGAATTGTTCATATTGTTGCACCAAAAGGTCGATCTTGTTGTCTTTCACTTGACTATTATCTTAATGGGTGATTAACAAATTTTTCCAAATTTCTTTTGTCGTATTACACATAAAAATTCTTTCGTATTCTATCCTAGACAAAGCATTGTAAATAACCATTTTAGCTTCGTTATTTTTTGCAAGTCTCTTTTTAAGCTCATCATTTTGCTTTTTCAAATGGAACAACCTCATCTGGTTTGGTTTCTGGATTATTTTGAATAGGCGGAAAATCACCCTCAGTAATAACATGCCAAAGATTAAGATCTTTTGATTTCACATAAGTTTCGAATCTATTTTTTCAATAAATAAAACCGTCACTTTCAAAAAGTGGTGGTCTTTGTATAGATTGCCCTTCTAGATATTTGTCGGAATCCATAGATCGATTCAAGCTTTAAAATACAATATATTTTAAAAATCTTGGGTGACCTGGCTCCTGATACCAATTGTGAAAACTAGAAGGGCGGTTGAATAATTTCATTGTTAATTACCGTTTTAAAAGTTGGTTCATACAAATTCTAGATTCTAATTTATGTGAGATCAATCAACAATATATATGAACACTATCTAAGTATAAATGTTACAAACACAATATAAATAATAGCTACGGAGTATAAAAGACAAGATAAAAGTAAAGAGATAGAACAATCAAACCACAACACCGAGAATTATAGTGGTTTGGCTACGAAGCTCTTCTTCGCCCTACTCCACTCCCCTAGTATCCGACTCGAAATTTTACTATGTCAACAAGCTCCCTTCAGGCGTAGAAAACAGTTACACGTCGCTAATACCAATTTTCGACACTAAGCTAAATGTCAAGTCCTAATCTTAGCCAAAACCAATCTACCACTTCACACATGTATTTTAAGGCCTAAAATACTAACCGACACATAAACAAAACTTCCGGATTTATACACTATCCGGACCTACACAACTACACAAGAATGTAAATAAAAAGACTGATCTAGAAGAAGATTGGAGAGAAACACTAATCTACAACACTTCGTTTCTTGGCGAATACAAGTGTTCTTCTCTTGCACTTGAGGAAAGAAAGATTGGATCACTTGTTAAACAAGATAACCAAGTTAGTGATCAAGGATTTAGAGAGATTTAGAGAGAGAATTAGAATAGAAAAACTGTGTGCAAAAGGTTTGAAAATGGTTGGGAATAGTCCAGTGTTTATAGGCAAGAGAAAGGAGCGTCTCTCCTGAGGACGGTCCCATAAAGGTGGACGATCCCAGATATATATGGGGGCCATTCTACCTATCCGAGGGCCGTCCTAGGTAGACGCTCCATATTTTTTCTTTTTGTGGGGAAATGTTTATCTGGTGCAGTTTGAAACTTTTTAGGGGGGAAAACCATATTTTGAATTTATATATTTTTTTAAAATATTTATTTTAATTACAAAAATATTTTGTATAATTTATTTTTGTAAAAAGGTTTTATTACATTTGTAAAAATGTAAAGTTTAAGACACAAAGGTATATCTTTGATCACTTAACAAGTTTAATGATTTGTTTGTACATACCTTAAGTGATTTACGTCGAAATGGAAATTTACGACTAATAATGTGTATACGTTTATTTTTATCGTAAAATGTTTTTACATTTTGTCATCTTCAAAACGTAGAGAGGTCAAAAAATATAAATAACGTTTTTAGTCATTATTTATATTAACATATACCTTGTCACAAAGTCAATTTAGTGTTGGTAGTTGAGCTCCTAAAACAGGGTGTAGATAATCAATGAGTACTGGATAACACTTAGAATCGTGTTATCACTTTTCAAAGAAGACTATTCGACCCTATGCCCGGGTTACACGAATACGTTCTTGGGATAAGACCAAGTGTTTGTTCTTGTTTTAGGCATAAATCAAGAACCCTTTTGCATCTAAGTGTTTATGTTTTTCTGTATATGTCCTATGCAAGTTATGATTTCCTATTTGTAAGAAACTCAAGGAGCAAATCATAGAATTATGATAATTAATTGGCCCATTAATTATCTCACAATATCCTCTATGATATAGGATTTAATGGTTACACGATCCATTAAATGCAGTTATAACTTCCTTTGAATATGTCAAAGTTGTTACAAGTATTTGAATTCATTCCATCTAAGTCATTCCTTCAGTGTCCTGAACATTCCTCAACAAGCTCACGGAAGATCATACATGCTGAAGTGTTTAGACTGAAAAGACTCATTGATGAGATACCTGTTGAGGATACATCCTCTGATGAGTTACTCCATAATGAAATCCTTCATCTTACTACTCACAGAGTATGAAGCTGAACTCATCAGCCTGATGAATACTATTCAGTTAAGAGTCACACTCAGTGAAGAGTTAACTCGTTGAACTTCATCAGCGACTATAATCTGCTTTACCACTATCAGAGTCAGGGTAGTTACTGACCTGATGGGCGTACACTATGTACCTCCAAGCCTATTTCTAGGTGTGAACTAAACCCACAATTGAACTAAATTTCCAACAATCCTCCCCAATTGAGTATAATTCCTTTTGCATGAAAATTAAACATAAAACAAAACCAATGCATAAATGAAAATATCTTGAAGATTGAATTTTTATCTTAGTACATTACACGTTCAAATATTCAAGAATTAGGGTGTTCTAAAAATTGGACCCTTCAACCCATTTGAATACCTGAAGATAACATACACACAAAGTTTTCAAACACTTAAATGCTCTTGACACAATATAAGTTATGTGTCCATATCCAATTCATGAATGTTACAAGAGCTAAAAGCCAAAGCTCTTTGAAGCGGCAAAACTTCACATTCACATAAGTAGTTCCCTTTTATTCATGCATCTACTTTGCACTTTTTCAAAATTTGAACAATTAAGAAGAAATCCCATAGCCTGACCTTTATGAAGATCCGAGCACATCCTTGGGATGATATGTATAACATGTGCTCTAGTTCCCTAACCATTAAGCTTTTCACATTGAATTCAGCTCCCAAGTTTCCTCAGGGAGAATTGGGTGTCTTAACCTTTAGTGACTAAGTTGGACTTTAAACACATCCCTTTAGCTGACTTTAAAACCAAGTTCTTAGCCAGACCCTTCATCAAGTGATCAGCTAGATTTTGTTGGGACCTCACAAACTCTATAAAAACCACCCCATTCATGATTAGTACACGAATCATGATGTGCTTGACACCTAAGTGTCTAGACTTCCAATTGTACATCTGGCTATAAGCCTTTGCCAATGTTGCTGCAGTATCACAACGGATAGAAATATATGCTATAAGTTTAGACCATAATGGAATCTCATGGATCAGGTTTCTCAACTATTCAACATCCTCACTAGTAGCTGCTAAAGCCACAAATTCATATTTCATTGTTGAACTTGTGATGCAAGTTTGCTTCTTGGAAGCCCATGAGATGACACCTCCCCCAACCAAGAATACCGAACCACTTGTTGAAGAATTGTATTCGATGTTGCTGATCCAACTAGCATCCGTGTATCCTTCTAGAACTAAAGGATATCCAGTAAAAGTTAAACTATAATCCATAGTTTTCTTCAAATACTTCAGTACCCGTTGAATTGCTTGCAAGTGCTTAGTACTAGGATTACTAGTGTACCTACTCAATTTACCCACTGCAAAATCAATATCGTGCCTTGTACAAGTCATGATATACATCAGGCAGCCAATCACCCTAGAATACTCAAGTTGAGATACAGCCTCACCATTATTAGGTCTCGGCTTCTCACTTGTATCGATAGGAGTGCTCACTGGAGTACACTCAAACTAATTAAATTTCTTTAGTACCTTCTCAATATAATGAGACTGAGAAATTGATAAACCATTACTTTCATGTTTAATCCTTATACCCAGGATAAGAGCAGCCTCCCCTATTTCCTTCATAGAGAACCTTGATGACAAGAATTTATTTTTAAGTCAACCTGACCTTGGTCAGTGCCAAAGATGAGCATGTCATCAACATATAGACAAATGATGACTCCTTTACTGGATTCATAAAATTTGCTATACACACATTTTGTTAAGTAAATAACCACTAGACAAAACCACTTCATCAAATTTCTGATGCCATTTCTTAGGTGCTTGCTTCAGTCCATATAAAGACTTAATCAGTTTGCATACCTTTTTTTCTTGCCAAGCATGATGAAGCCCTGAGGTTGGTTCATATAGACCTCCTCATGCTACTCACCATTCAAGAAAGCTGTTTTCACATCTATTTGATGAATAATCAGATTGTGAATTGATGGCAAAACAATCAACAGTCTAATGGTACTGATACATGCCACTAGAGCATAAGTATCACAGTAGTCTATCCCTTGCTTTTGTCTAAAGCCTTGAATGACCAGTCTTGTCTTGAACTTTTTTATAGTTCCATCTACTTTCAGTTTTCTTTTGAATATCCATTTGCAACCTGGAGGTTTGCAACCATGTGGTAGATTAGCCAACACCCAAGTGTTGTTACCCATGATGAAATCCATCTGATCATTAATTGCTTCTTTCCAGAAAGCAACATCTTGAGACTTCATTGCTTCATCAAATTCTTTGGGTTCATCAACCCTGAATAGGACAACATGGAATTTCTTCTTTAATAAATAGTAAGATGTTAACATAGCTTCACCCCAAAACCCTTGACTCAACCCTGAATAGGACAACATGGAATTAAACATTTCTTTTGGTACCTTGTTTTTCCTTTCAGATATAACATTTTGTTGTGGAGTATAGGGAGCAGTCGTTTCATGGATTATACTAATAGACTGAAAATACAGAGTATCCATGTACTCACCTCCCTTATCAGTCCTAAATCTTTTGATCAGTGCTTTTTGTTGTAATTCAACTTCAATTTTAAATACTTTGAATTTATCTAATGCTTCATCTTTGGAATGTAACAAATAAACATAACAAAACCTAGAGGCATCATTAATAAACGCTACAAAATATTTCTTATTCCCTAATGAGGGAGTAGCAAGCAAATCACACAAATCATTGTGGATCAACTCCAAAACTTTAGTTTTACGTTTTACACTTGAAATGGTTTCTTAGTATTTTTATTTAGCATGCAAGTCTTACACTTTTCAGTGTCCATATCAAAAGTTGGGATTAACCTGTCCTTAGACATATCTTGCATCCTTTAAAAGTGGACATGGCCCAATCTAGCATGTCATAGGATTGAAGCATTCAGTTTAGTGGTTGATACGAAGGCTAAATTAACAATATCATTAACAACATTAAGTATGAATATTTGATTACACAAATAGCCAAAACCAATAAACATACCATGTTTAGACAGAACAAATTTATCAGATTCAATTACTTGTTTATAACCACAATTATTCAAAACACTACTGGAAACCAAATTCTTCCTAACCACGTCCATGCACCAAAGCTGTTGAGTCATTTTTCCATGTGAAGAATTGATCCATCATTTAGTGTCTCATAAGTCTTGAACCAACATCTATCTTTACACACATGAATAGTTGCTCCAAAGTCAACCCTTCTTGCAACATCATCATCATGCAAAAAGTAAGCTTCATATATATATATATATAACATAATAAATCTGAAAAGACTTATTAAACATATTCTGACCTTTCAGTGGGTTGTTATAACCATTCACTGAACCACTTGTGCTTGAACCATTGGCTTTGTTACTAACTTTTCCACATTTGCATTCCTTTTTCAAGTGTCAAGGTTTCCTACACTTCCAACAAGTCACTTTAGACTTCTTGTGAGGATCAGCTTTGGTGTTATGATGTTTGCGTTTACCCCTGTTGTCAGTGTACCTGGTGGAGTTGTTATGCTCCACCATATTGACAACTGATGAACCAACAACATTGTTGCTCTTTGGTTTGTCACTATCTTGCGCCCTAAGGGATTCCTCAATACGCAGATGACTGCCCAACTCAACAAGAGTCAATTCCTCCTTCCTATGTTTCAGGATATGCTTGTAATCTTTCCAAGAAGGATGAAGTTTATCAATGACACAAGAGACTTGAATAGTCTCATCCATGTTCATCTTATGTTGTGTAAATCTACCAACTATACCAAAAAGTTCATTATATTGTTCCATGACATGTCTGGAATTAACCATTTTGTAATTGTTGAAATTACTTACAAGGAACTTCTTACTTGATGCAATCTCAGCCATATATTTGGCCTTTAAAGAATCCCATAGTTTTTTTCCAGATTTAACATTTTGGTAAATATCAAACAAGGAATCAGACATACCATTGAGAATGATATCACGACACACATAGTCATCATTCTCCCATTTTCTCCTCTTCCTTATCTGTTCCATGGAAGCATTCTCCTTATTTTTTGGCATTGGTGTAGTAAGAACATACACCAAACTCATGGTTGACAAAAGAAATTTCATCTTCTTTTGCCATCTCCTTTTGCCATCTTCTGAAGTACACCCCTTCAAACTTATCTAGTTTGGAGAAGTTAGCCATCATATGCTTAATTGCAGTAGCCATTGATTATCACAAAATACTCTTCTTTGATTGTTGGTAGTTGAGCTCCCAAAACATGGTGTAGATACTCAATGAGTATCAGATATCACTTAGAATCGTGTTATCACTTTCCAAAAAAGACTATTCGACCATATTCCTGGGTTAAACGAATACCTTCTTGGGATAAGACCAAGTGTTTGTTCTTGTTTTAGGCACAAATCAAGAACCTTTTGCATCTAAGTGTTTAGGTTTTTCTGTATCTGTCTCATCAAGTTATGATTTCCTATTTATAGGAAACTCAAAGCCCAAATCATAGAATTATGATTATTAATCGGCCCATTAATTATAGCACAATACCCTTCATGATTATAGGAATTAGTGGTTACACGACCCATTAAATGTGGTCATTAAGTGCAATCATAACTGCCTTTGAATAGGTCAAAGCCGTTATAAGTATTTGAATTCATTCCAACTAAGTTATTCCTTCAGTGACCTGAACATTCCTCAACAAGCTCACTGAAGAGCATACATGCTGAAGTGTTCAGACTGAAAAGACTCACTGATGAGATAACCCGCTGAGGATACATCTTTAGATGAGTTACTCCCTAATGAGATCCTTCAGCTTACTACTCAAAGAGTATGAAGCTCAACTCAACAGCCTGATGAATACCATTCAGTTTATAGTCACACTCACTTAAGAGTTAAGTAACTGAACTTCATCAGCGACTAGAATCCACTTTACCACTATTAGAGGCAGGGTAGTTAGTGGCCTGATGGGCGTACACTCCGTACCTCCAAGCTCATTGATAGGTGTGAACTGAACCCACAATTAAACTAAATTTCCAACATTTAGTAATGGTTTAGATAATAAATTTATGAGAAACGTTGAATTATCTAGCTAAAACCTTATACGCATCCTCCTACCCACACATAATTGCGAATCTCATTCATCCACTAATTATCTCTCCTTGTATCATCCGATAACTTTTACAAGTGTTACAATTATGTAGGTAATGGATGAGTAAGAGAATTTGGTAGCAAGATTTATAATTTCTCTAGATTTATCTATTTAGTATAAATCTTTTGACCGGTGTTGCAAAAAAATGCTTACACGGCCGATTAATCACCGCCTAGGCGAAATACTCAAAATTCACCTTACTCTTGTTTTAATCACTTATAGTAGCTGTTTATATCTATTACAAGTTGTTTTTTTAATATTGTTGAAAAAACACAAAACTCGTCGAAAATACCCAAAACTCGCCGAAAATGCCCAAAAATTGCCGGAATTGCCAATTCGATTAATCACCAATTAATTCCGCCTATACCGATTACAAGCTACAAAAGAATCGACCACCCGACTACCGATTCACGATTTTCACAACCTTGCTTTTTGGCTAATTTGAATTTAAACTCATTACTTTCTTTGTCCAATTCAAATGTTCAGATATTAAAAAAATAAAATTTATGAGAGGTGCATTTATCACATAATGTCATATATATGCTAATTTAGGAAGAGAACATATCTAATTAAAAATTAAAATTTTAAAAAATAGTAATGTTTTCAGACTAAAATACTCCTGCCTATAAAAGTTAATGAAATTTATTAGGATGCGTACTATGGTCGGTCGACCGACTCGGTCGCCACCATAGTGGGTCGATCGGTCGCCGACAATTTTTGGAGAAAAATTCGTATACTCGACCGTCGTCGTGTGGAGAAAAAGCAACCAAAAATCTGCCACATTTGTTTTAATATAATTTTTTTTAACTTTTAAAATTTTTAATACTTTTACACTATAAATGCCCACTCATTTAACCATTTTCATCACACATTCAAACAACAATTCAAAATATTTCTTCCAATTCAAAAACTCACCATGTTTAACAAGAAGAGAACTCCCAAAACAAAGACTCCAAATTCCCGACTTCAACAAAGTGTTCCGCATTAAACACCGGATCCGAATTTTCAATTATCCGGTGTTTCACCACCTGTCCGTTTTTGATCACCTAGTTTTGAATACACTTCACAATTAGCATACCCACCACAAAATAATAACATCTTTTATCAAAATCGTCCATTCAATCCTCCGTATAACAACCAAAATACTGTTTTCCAATCACCAACCGGGTTGTATCGTCCAACTATGGAATCATCGACGTCTTCCCAACCAAATCATCCCTATTCTCCGGTTAATCGTATCAATCTTGATATGGATTTTGAGCAGATGATATTTAGTCAAGACTATAACTATAGCCAAGATTATTCTATGGGTTATGGTTCGGGTCACGGTTCAGCGCACGGTTCGGCTCATGGTTCGGGTCACGGTTCAACGCACGGTTCGGCTCCAGTTAACGACGACGTAGAAGACGACTCTCATGTCGAAGAGGTGTCACCCGTCAAACCTAAGAAGCCCTCGAGACGTGCAGCAAGGGCCAAGAAGGATGCTCCCAAGGAGCCGCCAAAAAATTAGACATTGGCGGAAGAGACCGCTTAGTGCCAAGCTTGGTGCGATGTGTCTGAAAATAATATTGCAGGAAACAGTATGAAGACTAGCAGGTTTTGGGATGCGGTTATTACGTACTTTGAAAAAGAAACTGGCTCAACAAGAGGTTATGACTCGGTCGTTAGCAAATGGAAAAATAGAGTTCTCCCTAGAATTGGTGCTTTTTGAGCCATCATCCATAATGTTGAAGCGAATCACGAAAGTGGTACAAATGACCTCGATGTGTACCATAAAGCGTGTGCGGAATACAAGATGATTTACAAGCAAAAATTTACGTTGGAGCATTGTTATAACGTTTTGAAAGATGATTTACAAGCAAGACTTTACGTGGTGTTGATTTGAACGATGAGGCTGATGAAGAGACTGAAGAACTACGACCAATGGGTCGTGATCGATCAAAGGCTAAGAAGAAATCAGCCAGTTCCTCTCGTGCGGGATCTTCTTCATTTGTTGATTTGGTAGGCGACATGTTCTTAAACATGAAACAAAAAAATGAGGAATGAGGTCCGAAGAAAAACAGTCCTATATAGACTTGAAGAATCAGGAGTTGAGTATCCGGGAGGCCGAGGTTCAACAAGCTGCACAGTTGAAAAGAGAAAAACTTGAAATTCAACGTCTAACGCTTGAATTAGCCGAAAGAGATAAACGGGACAAAGACATCTTATTCTATAATTCAGAAATCAGCTCGTCTTTGCCCCCAATACAACAACAGAAGTTGCTCAAGATGAAACTGGAAATCAAGGTGCGATATAACTTAGATTATTCGTTTAAGTTATCTGAATAATTATCTTTTAATTTTTATTGTCATGTTTTTATGTTATCTGAATAATTATGTATTGTGTTTTAATTTATTATGTAATGTTTTTATTATTAATGAAATTTAATTTGGTTGTTAAAAACTTTGAAAAAAAGAAAAAAAAATGTAGGTCGCCTTGTAGTGGCAAAAGGTCGCATGCAGGTCATCGGAGAGAGAAAGCTTATGTGGCACCGAAAAGTACAGGTCACGACCCATGATCATAGTGGGCAGCCTTAGATATTTAATAATTTAAACCAATAACTTTCTTGGCTCCCACTTTCTACAATACCCATATACTTCATTTGTCCCATAATTATTGTTTAGTGTAGATTTTTGAGGTCTTTATTTTGCAACTTTGACCTTAACTATTACTTTTTGTATTATATAAAACTTGATGTAAAATATATGAATGAATTAGGTTTTAACTGTAATTTCATTGGCATAATTTTTATCAAGTATTATATAATACAAACAAAAATATTTAAAATTAAAGTTGAAAAATAATAACTTTACAAGTCAACACTGAATAATAATTATAAAACTAGTGAAGCATACATTAAAAAATGCACACACAAATAAAAACTACTATAAATTGCCGCCACTATGCACAGACGATCATCTTGTTGTACCTTAGATGTAATAAACATAGTAAATTAATTTTGAAATATTGAATGATTTATTAAGTGGGAAATAGTAAAATAATCAATTGTAGTATATCAATTTTAGAAATTGAACAATTTTTTCTAAATAAGGTAAAATATTAACTTAAACACTCAAGACCTTTCGTAAAGGGAGGTGATTTGCACTCTTTAAATTGATTGGCACACTAAAAAGATGTGTGTCATGACTATTATACCCTTAATATTAACACACTCTACCAAGTGGTGTAGGGATATAAATGTCAAAACAAATATAATTTGAGTGTGCCAATCAATTTAAAGAGTATGCAAATCACCACTCTTTCGTAAAAATAGAAAATTACACGTGTCCTTGGTCCACATGGCATCACTTGCACGCGTCTTCATTGTTACGAAGCTTAAAATTGACACGTTTTGAAGCCAAAAGCCAAATTTTGTAAGACTGTCGTGCACACGATCGAGTCGTAAGAAGTTTGTTGTGTGTGTATGTGTTTATTAGATCGTTTTTGTAGGGTATATCTATGTTTAAGTGAGTTATTTTAGATGATGAAATTGTTTGTCTTATTATACTAAGCTGATGGTAAAATTAGTTATAGTGAGAGAAAGTTGAAGTTGCGTTACCGAATGTTGTCTTTAGTGCTCATTATTACAATATAAGATGAAAGGGGTATTATTTAGGGGTGGCAATTTTTGACCCGACCTGAAACCGACATGAAAATTAACAGGTTCGGGTTAAGTCTAAATAGATTTGGGTCAGTTTGGGTCGACCCATCTAACACGTTTATTAAACAGGTCAGGTTCGGGTTGAGAATAAATTAAGCGGGTTGACCCACCAACCCGTTTGGGATTTTTTTCTTAAATTTAAAATATTTATATTTTATAATACGGGTTAAATGTGTTGAACGGGTTAAACGGGTCGACTCACAAATCCATTTAGCGTGTTTAACCCGTGTAAAGTGCCACATTTTGTACATAAAACGAGATAAATGGGTCAACCTGAAACTCGTTTAACCTATTCAACCCGTGTAACATATTTAACCCACCAACCTAAGTATATATACATGTTAAATAGGTCAGGTTCGGGTTATGTGTAAACAGGTTATGATTCACATAGTTAACCCGATTATTTAAATGAGTTAGATTCAGGTTAGGGTTTCAAACCCGCCAACCTGTCAACTCGAACCCGAACCTGACCTGTCACCCCTAGTATTATCTATTTAAATGCCAAATATTTAGTTAACTTTGTTTTTCTCACTTATCCATAACATAATAAGCTAATAACTCGTAACATGATACATACGAGTTGGAATTTAACCCGCGCGTTGCGGCGGGGGCAGTACGCTTTTTTAATAAATAAAGTTTATTATATAGAAAGTCGAAAATAGATAAAAGCTCGTTTTGTAAAGTTTTTTTTCAGTTTGGGTCGGTGATTTTTTTTTAGTTTGGGCCAAATTTACGTATGTCAGAAACATTGCAATATTGGGCTCGTTTTGTTCACAATTCGAAGACCTTTCCGCGTGTATTTTTCCGTGGGTATTTTTTGATCTGAATGAATCGGTAGATATGTGTTATATATTTAATAAATAAAGTTTATTATATAAAAAGTCGTAAATAGGTAAAAGTTAAGGGTCCGTTTTGTAATTTTTTTTACGTTAGGCCAGATTGGGAGAAATTTTTTGGGCCAGATTTTGGGCTAGTACCGTGTTACTGTAGCATGTTACTGTAGCAGAGTAGATATATATATTTTTTTAGTTTGGGCCATTTTTGGGCTAATTTTTTGGCCCGACACTGTAGCAATGGTCAAATGGTGGTCAAACATTTGTAAATTGTATTATAAGATAATAATCCGATTACTTGGAACATTTATTCTTGTTTGGCCACTATCCATAATTAATCCCATATACAAAAACAAACACATATAAAACCCAAAACCCATTAACAAGACGTCTTGTCATGCATGCTATCACTCACTCACTCGCCACCACCATAAACCACCACAACAATCAAACCCTCCCATAAACCCTATCACCCGAAATCCGACTCGATTACCAATGGAAAAAGAATGCATGAGAAGATGCATGAAAAAACTAGCAATATGGTACACACCTAATTTCAAGCCCATAATAACTCATGATGAGCTTGAACATTATTTGTCTATGCATGGGTTTATTTCCCAAGCGCCAGTTTCCACATCATCAACAGCCGCAGATAACACTGCGACTGTGGTGATGTGGAAAGAATACAAGTATTCTGGCGCGGGGCCTTTTCTTTTGAAGTCAAAACGTCTTCCTTGTCCTAGGCTTCCGTATCCTAGGATTGATGGGTTACATCAGAACACGTATCGTACGTTTTTGGAATCTGTTAATTTTTATCTTGGGAAGAGTAACATTGCTGATCTTTTTCATATTAGGTATTTTTTTTATTATCATTAATTAATAATGTGTGTGATTGTAATTTGTGATTAATTTTCAAAGCTTGAAATCATGAAATTTTATGGCTTTGCTGTTGGTTTTTTATACTACTATTGTGGGTTTTGTTTATTTGTATTTATGATTGATTCTTGAATAAGATATAGTAGTCCACAATAGAGGCGGAGGCATGATTTTCAGTTAAGGGGGCCGGTCTATAGTATAAGGGGGCTAAATATAAGAAACCAGTAGAAAAACGGTTTGTAATCTAAATAACTAGTGAATATGTTGATTAGGGGTGGCTCAACACCTACTAGTCACCCTATTAGCTCCGCCCCCGTCCACATATGGTCTTGGTTTATCGGGACACCCATGGATTTTTGCGGCGCAGTGCTAATTTTTGTAAAAATTCTAGACTTTTCTTGAATGCATCCGGTTAAAAAGGAAAAAAATTGTGTGGTATAGTTTTTTCTTAAATGCACCCGGTCACATTTAGTGCGGGTTAGGTATTTGTTTTATTGTTTATAATTTGATGAAATTGGATAAATTAATTTGATTTTGACTTTGACTTTTATTGGCCAAATGTGCTGTGCTTTAACTTTAATATTGATATGGGTTTAAACTGTTTGGGATAAGTTTTATTTTAGATAAAGTTTAGTACAGTTATTACTGATATGTGGTATTAAATTTGACCTGAATAAGGAGTTACCAGTTTTAAATTTGGGTTTAAAAGATACTAGGGTTGACTCAAAGTGTAGCTGATAAAGTTTACTTATTCCTTTGCTAACTTGAGTAGTTTGTAGTCAGATGTATTTATGTATGCTCCTTTCGATTAAGTATAATGGCTTCTTGAAAATTTGAAATTATTGATCACAAAACGGATCCCCAAGTCAAGAATTTTGTATATTTTTCTTTTGGTTTAAAACAGGCTATCGGGGCGTTTGGATATTGTATTAGACTGCCTCTCATTTGATAAATCGACTGTCATTCCATATAGTCATCACACATAAATTATTTATAAAACTGATTGTAAACACTTTAGAGATGATATCTAAACCGGAAAGGTGTAACCACGTTCTAAATCATCACTGTTTGCCTTTTAGACTATTCCTATCCTTTATCAAGATGGTTTTGCTTCTTACAAGGGATTGATCATCATTGTTATGCGTGTATAAACATAAAACTCATGACCAATTCTTTGTAAATCTTGCTGTATGCTTTAGTTGCTAAACGACACATTAATATAGCATATAAAGGCTCAGGCATGCACATTATTGAACTTGTTTCAGGGGAATACCGCTGTACCATGCTCATGACAGGAGCCAGAAGTGGTTGAGAATGATTGGAGACGACTTAGTGTATGTGTACAGAGATGGAACTATGCAATTAACAGATAAAAGCGACAACGACAAAGATCAGAATCAAGTTATGAAAGTTGTCCCATGCAAAAACATCACAGACAGGATGTTATAGTAGTGTCAGTAGACGATTCACCTTGTTTAGGTCCAAAATATGCCCATATAAACTTGTTCAATTAATGTTAATATCTGTATGGGCTTGTATAAGATCAAGACTTTTGACAGCAGATCAGCTTGGCTTTTGACAGTAGATCAGTTTGGTTTTTGACAGTACATGAAAAGGCTGAATCTTTTTTGCTTTTGATTCTAACTTTTTCTCCTGATAATTGTTGTTTCTATCGTTTACTTTCTTGATCAACGTAAGTTGTCCGTCGCGCAAAGCATACAGCTTAGCTAGTGTTTCTATCAAACCAATCTATGTTTATTAAATTGAGATTGCTGACAAGAAGGGTGGGTTACGATTAAAGAATAGATGTAAAGAAAGTTGATCTGTGTTTATTCCATTTGCTATTGATATGTTAGGTTGTTTTCGAATCTTTGTCACTGTTATCAACTTCTAAAGAGTCATATCCGTTAGGTTGGAAGACCTGTAATCATTTAATACCATTTGAGGTGATATATAGACATAACTAGCTGAATCACAGATGTCAAATATCACAGTTAAAACCTATTAAAACTGACAAGGAAGTCACGCATCACTAGTTGACTGAAGCGAGTGACATAGTGTTGGGAGTCCACCGCTGTAGTAGGTCATTGTATTGGATAATTCAGTAATTTGATCTGATATGTAACATATACCAACAAAATTCGTGATTCTGTCATTCTCTGTCGAAAAGATTAAACTTGACTTCTTTTTTTGGCATAGCAAGTCCAAGCTTATTTGTAAATCATGATTCTGTTATTCCACTTATATGAGGATTTATACAAGACAATGATATTAGCATGCAACATCGACCCAAATGCAGAGTTGAAATTGTGAACATATCTATACATTAAAGGCCCATTGGAGGAAGCTTTTGATCTTCGATTTGAAACCAAAATGGTCCAAACAAGTTGCTTTACTGAGACGAAATCATGTCGAGCTAACCCAAATAAGTCATACTGCACAGGGTCCGGTTAATTCCCAAGGTTTACGAACTTCTGGCATCATTCCTTCATAAATCCACTCAAACTTGCATGAGTACTGAATTTAAAGTATGCTCTGCAGAAATATTACCAATTAGTAGCCTTGAACATTGACTCGATATGATTCAGGTTTTTACTTTTTATCTCACCTTAACTTAAACTTACAGTTGACCTTCAGTTTATCCAACCTTAAGCTTTGCTATATGTTGCTTGCATGATATCAATACTTTTAGCTGATACTCGTCCAATAGTTTTCACGTTATGTATGTAACAACTTAAAAGGCAGAAATACCACAGGAACTAACAGACTTTTAACA
>BQNB010065329.1:0-34982 GCA_026074375.1 Tanacetum coccineum | reverse complement strand
CTTTGATGATCCTTGGTGATTTTATGAATTTATGCTATTCGGTTGTGTTATTCGAACCAAAATAATTACCCCGATTGAAACAAGCTCTCTACAATCTTCCTACTATTTTTCCCACAATCCTTGACCTTCAATTCACCTTATAAAAATCGTGCAAGCCTTGGAAAAATTCTATGCTGCCTCTTTTGATTTATTAGGGTTTCAGCTTTTAGTTTTTAAGGTTTTACAAATGAAAAATGTATAAGGAATTAAGATAGGTGATTTATGCCGAAAGTTGGGCCTTTTAATTTGACTAAAATCAGATATTAAAATTAGCCAAATTATTTTATATTTATCCATATTTATTTAACTTAATTTGTAAATGTATAAATAAATAAATCCTAATATTTTCGGCTAAATTTATGTATATACAAATATTAATTATTTCCCTTACATAATATAAAGTATTTTAAACTTACATAAATTCATAATTGTCATATGTTACATTTTTATAATTTCTATAATTAAACTGAAATTTATTTAAGCTTTTATGGATTTTCTTGAATTAAGGGTATTTTGGTAATTTTACACTTGATGAATTTTTAGGTTTTACAAGTAAGCTGAAAAATAAGCTTAACAGCTACAAATTTAACAGTCACAAGTCACCTAGGTGGTGTTTGTTCTTTAAACAAAAACCACTTAGCAGCCTAAATAAAACTTATTAACAATTAAAATGACTACATATATCATCATATAATTTTAACAACAAATATATGAAAATAATACTACCTTGAAAAAAGTGATGGAATAAAAGAGTTGGCGATGAATACAGGATCATATGAGATTTTTATTTATAAATGCGTGTTTATATATACACAGTACAATGGTGACAAAAAAGGAAGCGCACGTTCAGTGATGTGGGCGTGGGATAAGAGTATCTTTATCTTTTAACCAATGAGAACTCGCCACATTATCCCACTACACGTTTCTCGTACTTGCATACACTGTTTTTAAGGTTGTTAAAATTATCTGTTTTACGATACTATAAAGCTGAAACGATCTCTTATGTAAGCGAGATAGAATTTTAATAAGAACTCGATTTTGATCATAAGATCTTAAAATCTCGTTCGATTTAATTTTACTTTTCTTGAACCTCAAGTTAAAACACTACAAATTTACGTATTGGTTCTTGGGACGAAACCGGCCAGTTTCGGTTCTTTCCCGAAAAGAACCGTTCTTTTGAAAAATATAAATTTTTATAGGGTTTGTTTGGAACATTATGTAGAACATGTAGCTTTAAAGGAAATTTAAAAATAAAACTCTACTCATTATGCAAAAATTCTAAAACCTATAATCCATAACTAGCAGGGTACCCGCACGATGCGGCGGCGGGTACCCTGTGATTAACCGGAGAAAAACAAAAAGAAATTGATCTCGATCAGGCTCGGTTTACTCATTTTTATAGGTTTCAGCCGGTTCTCTCTGGTTCGTTTTCGGTTTATTTGCTAGCCGAATGGGGACCACACATGTTCGTGTTTGAACCCGTTGGTCTGATCAGGTTTTTAAACTATATGTATCAGCATATAAATTGTACGAAGCTTTGTGTGTTTTATTAGTTTGTACAGTGTATATAATAACATGTACTTTTTATTTTAGGGGTGTTTTAAAAATAACATTAATTAGTATGTTTAATGGTTTAAGAGGTGTTTTAAGAATAATAATAAATGTGTTGACCAGTCAATAAGTGTGTGTTTGTGCATTGATTAATTATACATATTGCATGAATATTTGTATTTTTAAATGATGAGGCGTTTTAATAAGAGCGTTTTTTTGTTTGTATGTTGTTTGCATTAAAGAGTGTATGTAATATATTTTGTTTATTTGTTGTATGCATTAAAACTTGTACATTATGAATGAAAATTTGGATTACTTAAAAAATTAATGATGAGAGGGATATCCATTTGTTTTATAAGATAATAATAATTACTTAAAACTCTAACCTTTAATCTACATCATTTATCACTAGCAGGGTACCTGCGTAATGCGGCAGCAGGTACCCTGTGACGAAATTTTGTGTCGAGCAAATGTTGTTCGTTTATAAGTATTTTCTAACAATAACTTTACGAATTTGTAGAGGTGTTGTATAGCGACGACAATGTATATTTTTTTCAACAAAATTTGATAGTGTTAATCTATATGCGTAAATGATTTTCTTGTCAATTTATGTGTAACGGATTCAAATGTTGTATCATAAAAACACACATTTTGCTCAGAATCAAATGTAACACAAATTATATACATATATACATAACCTTATCCACATGTCACATATATGTAAAGTTGTTCTATGAAACAATGAAACACCCGTCTTTTTCAAATTAAAGTTATACCACATTATGACAATTATATTTTATTAGTAGTATTACGCTTAAATTAAATTATACTAACAAATAGGTCATTTGTAAATTCATAGTCAAATGGTTAACAATATAAAAAATGTAGCTATTGTTTATCAACGGTTAACCATCCTTCAATTTCAATCGTGGGGTGAAGTTAGCTGTGGCAAAAGTGATGCCATTTACGTAGACATTAAATGACGTTGGACATTGCATGACGTCGTTGGCATGGATACGAAAGGAGATTTGGATACCCTGGTTGCAAAAATATTTGGCAATGAGTTGGAGAAAAAAGCTTTTGTGTGTGTGTTTATTTGTTATTTATTCTTTCAATATTTCTAGTCATTGTTGACTTTTGTGATTGCCAGTTTGTCACTTATAAAGAGTTGAAGGGAGTTACGATGATTTGAAATGGGCCTTACATATAAGAGTTGGAGGACTATGATTTGAAATTGGCCGTTACAAATTAAAATGGATGTATCATAAGTGAAAAGTAACAAGCTATAAAATTGAAAACAATTAATTTACAAGATGTAACTTACATACATATTAATGTTGGAGATGTGTTACTAATGGACTATTAAAATAATATTAAATGGGTCGTTACAAAAATATTAAATGAGATGTTATGAAACAATGGACTATACGAACATTTATCAGTTACAACTCTATAAAATTATAGACATTTAATTTGGATGTAATGTAATTTATTTGTACATAGGCGGGTACTCGCGCGTTGCAGCGGCAGGTACCCGTGTAACTAAATTTTGTAGCGGGTGAATGTCTTTTGAATATACGTTTTTCATGACGATAACTTTATTTTAAAGAAGAGTTTTGTATTTGTGATTTTATTGTTTGTAAAGTGATTTTTAATTTCTATTTCAAAGTGACCCCCTTAAGCGATATTAAACAAATGCTTAATGGAAAAAGATTAACAATAAATAAATGTGGAATAACTAAAATAAAGACATGATAATATGAAGCAAAGCCTTCAACCGCCATCACCTTTTGCATTTTTTCTGCCACCATCCACCTTCAACCGCTATAGATCAATTAGCCCTTACGTCCATTCACCGCATGAACATATTCAAAAGCAAAGCCTCGACAATAGCCACCAGATATTTGCATGTTACACACCTCCCATCTCTCATTTTCTCTTTCTATTACCATCGACCCGTCGCTATAAAAGTGTATGTCTTTGTCTTCGAAGATCTAAACCACTATAGGCAAACGAAATAACCAAAACCATTGTAACCCCACAACAAAAATCCCACCAAAAACAAACCGAAACCACCAAAACCAACCGAAACCACCTAGCCCATCAAACCACGTATACAACCCAACGATTGTGGTGGTCAGCAAATGGTAATGAAGATGGTGGCGAAAGTGGGTGTGTTGTTAGTGAGAGAAAGGGGTTTATGATGGCGGCAGTTGTTGTGTTTCGTAAAACTTGCGTGTTTTTTGTTTAGATAGGGTGTGTTAAATGGTTTGCATATGTTTTTGTGTTTTGTTTGAGATTTTTTTTTCCAATCTACCATCAAAACCACAAGATTTACCACCAATACCACATGACTGAAACCATAAAAAGCAGTTGTTTCGGCGTATTGTGGCGGAGGAGGATGAGGTGGTAGCGGCCGAAGAGGATGTGATGGTGTATTTGAGAAGATGGTTTATTATTTTATTTTTTGATTTTATATCCTTGTTATTATGGGATGTTACAATGTTAGCTTTTACAATAACTTGTATAAATGGCAGCGGTTATAATTTGACTGAATTGATGACAAATATCAATGTTAACAGTTACAAGTTGACTGTATTGAAAAATGTATATGATGAACAACATTGACTAATGGTTTGTTACTTTCCTATTAAGAAAATGTTTGTTACTTCATTTTTTAAGACTTCTTTATTTAGAAATGTGCTAAATGCATTATAAGGTAGTAGAAATTATCAAGATCATTCATCAACATAAAAGTAAGTTTTAGTTAATTCAATTTACAAAATAGTAATTACAAATGCATGCATGATTAATTCTCTTTATATGATCGTAATATGGAATTTGGATCTTGACAAACTTTCATTAAGACTACCATGCGTCTTTTTTAAAACTAACATGGAATTTGGATCTTGACAAATTTTATTTTGAACTATTTAAATTATTGGAATGATTTGCATTGTTGGAGACATTTTTGTGTGTGTTTGAATTGTTATAGTATGTCCTTTATAAATGATTGAAAAATTTAAAAATGAATTTTTTAAACACCATGGTTCTTGTCGGGAATTACCAAAAATTCCCGTACCGGAACCGGAACCGTCCTGGAACCGAACCGAAGAACTTGGGACAGTTCTCGGTTCCATATTTTTCTTATTTTCGGTTCTCGATTCTTGCGGTTCCAGGACGGTTCGGTCCGGTTCTAGAACCATGGACACCCCTAGTGCTGATCGGTTCGGTTATCAGGTTATTCGGTTAGTTCGGTTAAAATTTTTTTTCGTCAACCAAAAAACCAAACCGAACCGAACTAGAATTTAACAGAACTGAACCGAAAACCGAATTTGAATTCGGTTCGGTTTTCGGATTGACCGGAATTACTCCATTTATTTTTTAAAAAAAATTACATAAACATTTAGCAAAAAAATATATATATTTCAAATATAAAAAGTGTTCTTTTATATTAGGATAAAATTTTAGTGGTTTATATATATATTATATTTATATATATATTTATATATATATATATATATATTAATATATATATATATATATATATATATATATATATATATATATATATATATATATATAGATACTAGTTGCAAAGGCCACCCATCGGGCAGGCTCGCCTTGTGATTATCCAAGGAATAAATTAACTAAAGTACGAATAACAAAAAAAATTATAAAGCGAAAAAAGAACAAAAAGTAATGAATGGTAATCCGATAAGAGGATTATAAAGCTTAATAAATTATCTGGCATTACAAAGTATATGTTTTTAGTGCGAATGCCAAATAAATCTTCTTTATACACAACGTTGGTCGTTGAATTTTTGTATTTACCGTCTCTATCACAACATAGAAGATTCAAACCCTTCGTGCACTTGACCCTTAAGACAATAATATATAGTTGTTCATGAGAGAAAATCGGCCTTTAAAGAAACAACTCAACATTAGACAGTGTATGGCCTTGACTTTTTATTAATGGAAACCGATGAAATCGATCGATAATGTGTTATGTATAAATGGACATTTAACATAGCAATGATTCATTGGAAATAATATGCATGTAAAGTATCTTTTAGATAAATATGGTACTCTCTCCGTCCCAAAATTATTGTCCCCCGACAAAAAACATAGTAAATAAACATATTTAGTCCCACATATCAAAAAATGTTTAGAATTGTGAACATGAGGAGCACATGGTTGCTGCCACTTAGTAAAGCCTGCTGTCTCAATTCCCATCCTAGTAAGCCAGTAAGCTTATCTTACTTATTATGCAGTAAAATAGATTAATCTAGTTACCATGGGGAGACTTTCACTTTTATGCATATGTTTAGTTTATGCATACTCATAATGATGGACTGCAAAGGTTCAAAAAAAATACAAAAACATAATAACAAAGTTCTATCAATAAGAAAAAAAACTCGGCTAATAGCTAATAACTATGGAATGCTAGTTCAAATCAGTAAAATTCTTGCAATACAAAGAATATTGTATGACAATTTAAACAATTTGACCTTCTAGCTATGAAAAAATATCATACTGGATAAGGAATATCAAACCTTATAAAATATATATTAAACCCATATTATTCAAATCTAAAGTATTGAAGAAACTGAATTCATGTCTAAAAAAGGGCTACTTTTACTTACCCAAAAACACATCTCTAAAATTTTAACATAGATGATATGCGTGTGACTTGTTACTAAAAAACAACTTATCACACCTAAAATGTAAGTCATTGAGCTAAACTATTTCGATGGTGTATGCTTACGAATAATCTTTTGGCGACTTTCAACTAGTTCGATCCATGTGAGACAATGTCCAAGATAAACATTTATATTTGACCCGTTTGAGATAAAAAACAACCCAATCCAATCGACTCTTTTATAAGTAATACACTGAAAAGATACATAATCGCTCATTCAGTTAATTGTTTGGCATATCATTGAAAAGATACATAATCGCTCATTCAGTTATTGTCCATAGGTTTCTAAATATATGAAAGTGGAATCAACTAAAAGTATAGCTTGCTTGATTTTAGAGGGTTACGAAGCTCCTTTATGTGATCATATTTTGATTGCATTAGCAAACATGTCCATACAAAAGTGATTACTTCATAAGGTTGTGTGAAATATGTACTTAATATCACACAAGCCTTGCAAAATGATATTTTCCTAGTTTAAGTGTGTATAAGTGTCTTATGTAAATATTAAAAATGACTTGTGAAATTTTGCTTACCATATTCATGTATTGGAGCATCATAGTTGTAGCGGGTATCGATGAACGGGCCTCCAACTCTCATTCCAAAGTTTGTTCTTCCATGATACTTTAACACCCATCATTTATGCGTCCACGCTATATATCATATTTTTTGATATAGTCTTAAACCTGTCTTCAAAAGTACACATAATCATATCAGATATAAAAATTAAGTATGTTGAAGTTTGTCTGTAGAAATTGTAATGAACAATACCGAACATGATTTGACTTTATATGTTGAAATATCTAACTAGAGCATTCACGCCATTTTGGGAAAAGATACAAAATCCAAAAACCTCATCCTAGAAAGGAAAAGTAAATGAAGTGAAACTTTTTATATAAACTGGGTTAAATAAGAAAAAATAGCTAAAATAGACACCTCAATTTACTTTTATATGTATATGTATCACCATTCTCCTCCAACATCAGATAAAGCTTATTGATTTGTACAACAATTGGCTCGGCTTGCACATTGGTAAAATAAGGGAGCCTAGAAACAAAACCAACAGATCAAATCAGAAGTTATGTAACACAATAATATCAAATAACATTTAAAAGAAGTAGTATAAAAAGCTAGTAAAGTTTCAAGATATATTAGCAATCCCCGTTACAAACATCACACCATAGAAAAGCATCATTCATGACACGACATAAAAGAACAACACTTTTGAACATCTATGACAAAAATAATTTCACAAAAGCAATGATTGGTAGTGTACCATATTTTTAAACGTGTACTCAGTATATTGATACTGAGTATTAGTGATGTGAACTCGTTTCCCATAATATTAAACCTTAGTCAAGCACTAAATAAACCTAGTATCGAACAATAACTAAGCACAGAAGCATCATGTCCAATCTAGCATCAAACAATAATATGTGCTTCTAACTGTACTTTAATACACCAATCCAAACGGTCCAGTTTAGACCACCATTTCTACTGCCCTAACACTACTCAGAATCCTATATCTAACCTCATTGTTGAAGCTTATTTTTGTATGTGATCTTGGCTCAAAAAACAGCCACACATGTTACAGATGCACCACATTCTCAGCTAGACGGATTAGTCAATACCATAGAACCTTAAATTCTTTCACTTGCTTAAAGGTCATCCAGTACCTCACCCATGAAATACGCAGAAAGACTTTGTTTTTTTATTAGAATAAATAGTTCATGAAATAGATCATATAAGCATACAAAGTGCACTATTACTTATGATAATTACGAACACTCTATCTAACGCATTCAGTAACCACACTGAGTTCATAGAACCTGGTGTAGTTTCCATGGCTTCCATCACTATAACCATTGATCAAATAAAGAATGTCTTTCTGCTTACAGTTTACAAACATAAATAAGACAACCTATGGAAAAACATAAACTAACATATATATTAAATTGAAAATGTAATTAACCGAAAAAACAAAAAAAATATACATGGTTCAGTTGTAGCACGTTGGTCGGATGAATGCAACCATTATCCTAAAAGAAAACCTAATAAATGAAATACCTATCAATCAAAAAATCAAAACAGCTGCAGAAAATGGAATTACCCACGGATTATATTCAATGTATTATATGCTCGGTTGACAAATAAAAGGATTACACTAAATCAATATGACAACTCATTGGGTCATCATTGATGATAAACAATTTCAATGTGGTGAAATTAAGGTTCGTAAATTGCATACCTGTTGTACTTTAGACCTCATATGTGCTAGATAATTTTCTAATGCACCATCCCTACGTAGTATCTTTCCACCAGATTCCTCATCAATCACAACAGATTCTTCATCAATCACAACAGCATCCACTCGTTCATTTCCTGTCTTAGCATGAGGAATCTAAATTTGTTTAGATAAAAAGAAACAGAATTTACTCCAACGACCTTAGAGTCAAAAAGAATGTTCATAACTAAAAGGCATGGCATACCTCATACATAGAGTCGGTTAGAAGAGTTTTTGAGTATGACTCGTAACCCTTGGGCACCCGTGTTTTTAACCATTGCTTTTTGAGCTATTAATCTTTATGCCTTTTTCTAAAAATTGTGGTTTGACCTACAGTTGCCCAAATATCTCCATGATAAAATTAATTAACATAATCGATTAATTCAAACTAATCTAAATCAAGAAAAAAGGTGCTTACATCGTTCATCTGGAACAATTTCTTGTATTTCTTTCCAAGAGTGGTTTTTGGTTCCATGAGGACACGCCATACAAGTGAAGAGCATTAGTCCCACTTCTAAAATAGTTATTTATATAATTGACAATGAACTTGTGGTAAGCATGACCAAGTCTTATGGTTTTTCGGTCTGGGTGGCTTTCTTATCTTATATGCAGATTAAAAAGTAAAAAAATAAGATATCATTACAAAATACCATTGATATAAATATGTTTCCTACTATGTATGATATACCAAAATAATACTGTAACACCCCCAAAATCTGGTAACGCAGCAGAATAGTAACATTGGGGTGCTACTTCAGGGCACAAAACACAAGTCATAGAAAACGACCTCAAAAAAGACGTTTAAGATAAATTTCACATTTGATATATTAAAATCAGAGTTTACAAAGGATCCCATTTATAATGCAATAGAAAACATTTGGTTTAAAACGTTTGTCGAATAATACTCAAGCTATTAAGCCTTCAAAAATATATCCGCGCGACTCAAATGCTCCCAATGCTCAGCTAGCAAAATAATAACCTGAGGAAATACATGCAAAAACGGTCAACATAAAGTTGGTGAATTCATAGGTTTAAATAAAACCAGTGTTGAAATAATTTAAGTACAATTTCAGTAGAAAAAGTAGCTGTTAAAATATTTTAAAAGTATCGGGTTCTGAAAATCTGGTAGTGATTCTATAAGTCAAGAAACTACTTGATAAATTAAGCAGTTTGTGGACCAAAAGATTTTAGTGATGGCGGGTGACTAAGTTCGTATTCCGAAAGTCCAAACAAGTAAAGTAGACAAGAAACAAATTCACCAAAGTCTAAATTTAATATTATTGCTCTATGCTCTTGACCCGAAGCCTTAATAGGATGTACTGCCCCAATATAGGTAGGGTTTTCTGTATGCCAAAAACAGCCTACAGGTTCCTCTAAATGTTAAATGCAACATGATCAACTTGTGACCAGAAATTCCAGGTGGGGATTGTTAGTCCCGATAGATCTATCCACAACACTAGCGCTCATTATAATAGCAATTGACGGTTCATGATATTAGGGACTTAATTGGCACTGTGGTAACTTAGGCAATAATAATCAGGCAAAATCTGGTTGCATACAGTTTCAAACAACTTGTGTCCGAAAGAAATACAATCATGTTGTTCCAAAATTCAGTTTTCTAAGTATTGGTATTCAAATGATCTCAAATCCTGGTAGTAGACAAATCAAGCTTTTGGTAAAAATAGTCAGGTAATTGTACTGTTGTAAAATTTATGAGGTTGTTAAATAGAGCATTTGTTATTACCCTCGCGGGTTTATAAAACATTTAAAAGATTAAAATGCGAGGCTATGAACTCACCTTAGGAAGTGAACGGGAAAAATGGAATTATCGTAGGTTAAAACACAGTCCGTACGAGTAACGAATGCAACATAGTAGATTTCGGTCGTATAAGTACTACGTACTATGATTAGGTAATACCGTATTTTAGTATATATAGCTACAATCACCATATAATTCGTGTTTGTTGAAATAATATTTATGTGCATAATTTTATCTGTGTTTTGGAATTCGTATAATCAATTATATAATTCAATTGTCTTTGTAAAATAACATTTATAAGTTTAAGGACACCACATATAATTCTATATAGCTACATCACCATCTAATCGTTTTAGTGAAATCGCGTTTATAAAGTGAAAACGTTTATAAATAACTCTTTAGTAAAAAATGACGTAACTTTCGCGTTTTAAGCCCGATTTTGACGTTTCTTATGCCCACGCTTTCGTATTAAGACGAGTTATTAAAATTTGACATTTTTAAAATTTGGACCTACTGGTGAACAGTAACTTTTACTGTTCACACCAGTTTATAAATTTATTTTTATAGTTTTTGTTATCGTAAACTCGTAAACGTCGTATTTTATTCGTTATAGCTCCGTTTTTAGCGATTCTTTCGAGCACGTCTTCGTTTTTAAAAGTTCTATCATATTAATGATGTTTTCAAAAATAAATGTCCCTGATGAACAGTAACTTTTTATAAAACCCGGTATTAACGTAAAACGTATATTCGCCGTATCTTTTTTGTTATAAATCGGTTTTTTGAGTTTCTTACCTTTTTGAAATCTTCATGAGACGTACTATCTTTATAAAACACAATATGGCTGTCACAAAATATGGACCAAAACAACCCCTTTATATCTTTTATATAACTAATTATATAAACTTGTTTTTATATACTTTTCAATCTAATAAAATACCACAAGTTTTCCACAACCTTTTATATTATATGTCATACATATATAATGTCTATACTTTGCCCATGAGTCCATATTATCAAGATCACAAGTTTAAGTTTCTTTTTCATGATTAAAGTTTATGGTGATTTTTCTATATAGAACATATATGTACATAAAATAACAAATGTACGTTTATGAAGAGTTTTAAATAACCTTAATGAGATGTAGTATGATGACGTAACAAATCCAAACCCTTTTTTAGATTTTAAACCAAAGCTTACACTCTTTAAAACCCTAGTTTTCCAAAGAAAACTTTATCTTGTAAATACTTGCTTACACCTTTCAATGGCTTAACCAATACTTCAAAACATCTTAGTATATCTTAGGAATGATGTGTAAATACTTGTATGGGTTGTAGAAAAACTTGTATGGATTATTTAAAAGGGGTGCTTTGTGACGTGGCCTAGCAAGGAGAGAAAGAGAGGTTTTGTTTGATTTTTAGTTAAGTGTTTTGTGTATGTGTGTGTTCTTACTCTTGTATACTAGTATATATATGATATTACATGGTCAAAAGTTTGCAATAGGAGTCTTGGACAAAAGGAGGGTCTTAAGGAAAGACCATAGTCAAAGTGAAACATAACTAGCTAGGTTTAATGACTTAGGAATTGTACAAGACCAAGATATGAAAATTGTGTGCTTCTTGTCCCTTGGTTGATGTTGTTGCCGTGGCTAGGAGGCGGAAAAATAGGTTCTAGAAGGCCTTTGATATTTAACACAACATCTAGTGTATTTTATGTAAGTTACAACTTGTAGTTTTTGTATAAAATGTGTTTACTTGAAAGTATTCATGTCTTGGTTTATTTTCATATGAACAAAGTGACATATAATATTAACTTGGGTAAAGTTAAATCAAACTTTGGGTATTGGGTACAAAAGTAGGTATTTGATGAAGCGTAGAAATATTTTGGTGGTTCCGGGTATGCCTAAACTTAATTTATCGCGAATCGTAAACACTTTACGTAACTAATAAAAATAAAATGAATAGAGACCATAATTATTCTCAAAATAATTATTTAATACTTGATTGATGTAAACATTTAATTGTTTGATGACCGTTTACACTGAACGCTAATTTTTAGCTTACGCGATTTAACTTTAACTATTAAAATTAAAAGTAAATGTGCACGAGAAAAAAACAAATAAATAGCGAAATAATGATGAAATAAATGACGTCATAGAATGACCTAAAAATTATGGGATGTTACAGTCTCCTCCGGTTAGAAGAGTCTTGTCCTTAATTCTCTGGTTGCAACAACTGAAGAAGATATGGGTTCAGAAGTAAACGCGCACGAGAGAAAAATAAAAAAAATAAATAGTGAATTTAATGACGTCGTTCATTGATCAAATAATAGGATTGTTAAAGTCCTTCCCCGTTAAATGAGCCTTGTCCTCAGGCTCAAGTTGCGACACTGACGGAAAGTGGGTTTCAGAGAAAAAGATGCGGGATATTTCTTTCGGAATAATGTAGAATGAAGAGGTGTAGCTATTTTTATTATTATTATTATTATATTATCTTTTTTAATAAATTTTTTTTATATATTTTTGAACACGTGCACACAACGGTCGGTGAAAGTAACCCCAACGGTTACACTTTCCCCCTTTTTATACAAAATTTTCTCCTCCATTTCTTCATACAACACTTAATCTTTCACTTACTTTTTTATTATCAATCTCAAAATGTTGCATCATCACGCTCTCTGGGGGGTTGATGGCGACGCATGTTAGCTCTCGGCATTTATCTTGACCTACTTCCCATACGAAAGTAGGATTTCAGTATTTTGCTTTATTCTATCAATTCTCGTGCCCCTATTGTTCTTGCAATCGGGTAGATCTCTTTTGGAAGGAATAGTATATAGGGAGGTGTTAATAAGAACTATGAATTTTTTTATGTTTTTATGTAATTCTATTTCTTTGATAATAAATGGTTGTTGTGGCAATAAATCTTTTTGTTACTTTTATTTATGCCTTTCGATAATTTTGATACTGCTGGTAACTCGTTTGCATTTACTTCTAAATTGAATTTAACTAGGGTGTTTTGTTTAATATTTTTTATTGCGACAAGGCTCGGCCTTCTAGTGAGTTTATTGTTCCCTTGCTTAACGTGTCAGTTTGTACATTTTTTTTTGATGTTGACGATTTATATAGTAAGGTGAGTGAGGTTGTTTAGTTGCTACGGTCTCTAATTCGATTTCCAGAGTAAACGGTTTTATGTATCACGCACACAAAAATAGAAAATTGTTTCTTGACAAGGAAGTTTTAAGGTGACTACTCTCAGCATGTGGCATGGTCCTTCATGGAATTAAACTAAGTTGAATCAGGCTATGTATATTTGAGGCTAACGAATGCAGATGTCATTTTCGTTAAAAATTGTGTCTATAATTTCCTAATAATTGTGGAGTGATTTGTATAAAATTCTATAGTGAGTTAAAGTAGAAGTTGACGTTCTTTCATAATATGGTAATTTGATAGATATTGAAAATCATTAGTACAACAGAAAATTGGAACGTAAGTACAACAGAAATTGAAGCGAAAGTACAACAAAAATTTAAGCGAAAGTACAACAGAAATTTAAGCGGAAGTACAACAGAAATTAAAGCGAAAGTTCCTAAAGGGATAAAGTCTAAGCATTGATATCATCCTCCATGTTGTTAAGGTTTTGATTGGTTTCTCCTCCTACTAAGGCATGCAAAATTCCACGTGCTTAGTACTTATAACTTGGTTTCCCTAGTTTCGGTCTTTATACTCCGGGCAATCACTCTTGTAGTGCCCTTGATTCCCAAACCAAGCATGATCCACATTCTGTAGCGAATTTCTCTTGCTATAGGAATCCTAGTTCGGACAATCCCTTCCTGGAGGCGAGCCAAAGCTTGTGACATGTACCACACCTAGGAGGACACGGACCCGGCTGATGATGTGCCTTGCACCTATTGCACCATGGTAAGTTCCCAGCGTAGCCTCTACCCTTATATGGGGCTGCAACATAAACCTTTGCAGCTTCTTGTCTTCGGTTTTACTGCTGGTGATGGTTGTTCCCTTGCTGGTCTTCCCACTTCCTTTTATTGCTATCTCCGATCCTTAATTCCTTAGCCTGAACTGTCAACAGTTTCTCGAGCCATATGATTGATCATGCAAAGTGCAGGCTTTGAAGAAGATAACATTTCCTATTGATTCTGGGAAATCCTCGAATGTACTTTTTAAATCTTTTTCTTTTAAGTTGACACAATCAGGAAACCATCAAAAAACCAGTTCGTGAAAGCATTGTTGTATGCCTCGATGTCATCTCCTTTCAAAGTCAAAGTCCAAAGCTCTTGCTCCATCCTTTGGATTTCAGTTGCTGGGCAGTATTCAGTAGTCATCATAGCTTTTACGTTGCTCCAAGGGATCTGATTAGCATTAGCAAGTCCCAAAGTTTGAACATTTTTTGTTCAGCCAGGTTAGAGCAAGAACTCGAACGTGCATACGACAAACTTCACTTTGGTCTTTCAGCACATATACAGATCTCAACATTGCTCTATCTTTTCGAACCAACGTTTCAGTCCGACTACGCCTTCAGTCCCGTTGAAAGTGTGAGGCTTGCTATTCGTAAATGTCTTATACGAACATTCATGTACATCTGGTGCAATAGTTCCTCCAGTATTTGCTGATCCAGATCCACCAGTATTGTTTGAGTTGGCTCTTGTCTTTTCATATTTTTCAATAGCTTTGGGCCACAGCTTTTCACTATCTTCTTAACAGTTTTCTCCTTTAAACTCTCCTAGGCGGCCATGATTCTAGCCATGCAATACACAATTCGTTAAGAATTTATAATGGTATGCCAAAGTCATGGCACAAGAGATAATAAGAGAGAAAAGAATAGAAAAAGTGATATAAATAATTATAGTTTAATCAGGATGGTCAATATTTATATATGATACGATAGATATAGTATTGATCATGTCAAAAGATAGCATTAGAGATGTATTTAAACCATAGGTATTATAATATATATATAAGATTATATATAATGCAATAATGACAATCGGAAAAGTAAGTAAGGATCGGGAATACGCGCGCGTGGATATTCAGTAGCGATGAAGGATCCTGTATTTTAAAAATGAAGAAAGAAACCTTTAAATTTGTGGTTATAGGACTAGGTTTTTGAAAAATGGACCCAGTTTATATACATTGGTCAGGTATCTATAACACCCCCAAAATTAGGTCGCAGCGGAAAGGTAATAATGGGGTGCTACGTAAAAGTACAAAATTCAAGATATAGAAAACGACCTTAAATGGACGTTTAAAAATAAGATTCATTCAATGTCATTACAAAAGATCAGAGTTTTCACGTTAGGTCTCATAGTTTTGATAAAAAAGACATAAGATTTTATAGACAAAAAAAAAAAAAAAAAAAAAAAAAAAAAAAAAAAAAAAAAAAAAAAACAATAAAAAAAAAAAAAAAAAAAAAAAAAAAAAAAAAAAAAAAAAAAAAAAAAAAAAAAAAAAAAAAATGTCTTCATTGAATTTAGAAATCAGAATCCTCTAATAGATTTCAGTCACGGCTCCCATCAAGCTCTATTACTCAGCACCTGAGATTAAATCAGTGCTAAAACGTCAACACAAAGTTGATGTGAATCATAGGTTTTTCAGGAAATAGGCGTGGACAATGAGATTTAAGTAATAGAAGACTATGAACAACATTCGATAGTCCAACACTTTGTATTATTGCCTAAGATCATGACACGAACCTTAACGTAATAAAATGTAATCAAATCAGTACTCGAGGTTTGGTGCACCAACACGGTTACAGATGTTTGAAAAACATCCTACGAACTTTTTCTCATACAGATGCTGCCAAACATCCTACGAATTTTCTTCGAATGTTAAATGCGTCAATGGTCAACTAGAAACCACAGCTGTAGTAAACAAATCAAGCTTTAGTAAAAATAATCATGTAACGCTTACGTATAGAAATCAATAAGTTTGTGTAGTAAAACGAGCACATATTCTCACCCCGAAAACAGTTTAAGAAAACCATTAAAAGAGAAAAGGTGGGGCTATGAACTCACAAAGTATTGAAAGGTAATTGTACTGTAGTAAAATATACAAGTTTGTAAACGAGCATGTATTCCTCTCGCGGGTTTATAAAACATTGAAAAGATTGAAATGCGAGACTATGAACTCACCTTGAGTGAATGAGTGATCGAGGTATAACAGAAAATGCGTCGCGATAAAGACGCAAAGCAACCTAATTAAATATAGGTCGAATAAGTACTACGTACTATGAAATAAGTAATACCGTATATAAGTCTATATAGCTACATCACCATCTAATTGTGTTTGTGAAATAATATTTATTTGCTAAATTTTATCTGTGTATTTGAACTCGTATAATCGAATATATAATTCAATTGTCTTTGTAAAATAACATTTATAAAGTTTAAGACGTGTATAAATATTATATAAATGATTCTAAAATGTTTCGCAAAAATTTATAAAAAAAACGAACCAACACTATTCATGTCAGGAAATAGTGCACAAGTTATAAAATAGTGTGTAACTTTCTCGTTTTAAGCCCGTTTCTTATGTCCACGTTTTCGTATTAAGACGAGTTATCATAATTTGATATTTTCAAAATTTGGACCTACTGGTGAACAGTAACTTTTACTGTTCACACCAGTTTATAAATTTATTTTTATAGTTTTTGTTATCGTAAACTCGTAAACGTCGTATTTTATTCGTTATAGCTCCGTTTTTAGCGATTCTTTCGAGCACGTCTTCGTTTTTAAAAGTTCTATCATATTAATGATGTTTTCAAAAATAAATGTCCCTGATGAACAGTAACGTTTTATAAAATTTATTTTATAAAACCCGGTATTAACGTAAAACGTATATTTGCCGTATCTTTTTCGTTATAAATCGGTTTTTTGAGTTTCTTACCTTTTTATAATCGTCATGAGACGTACTATCTTTATAAAACACAATATGGTGTAACAAAATATGGACCAAAATAGCCCCTTTATATCTTTTATATAACTAATTATATAAACTTGTTTTTATATACTTTTCAATCTAATAAAATACCACAAGTTTTCCACAACCGTTTATATCTTATGTCATACATATATAATGTCTATACTTTGCCCATGAGTCCGTATTATCAAGATCACAAGTGTAAGTTTATTTTTCATGATTAAAGTTTCCTAATGGTGATTTTTCTATATAGAACATATATGTACATAAAATAACAAATGTAAGTTTATGAAGAGTTTTAAATAACCTTAATGAGATGTAGTATGATGACGTAACAAATCCAAACCCTTGTTTAGATTTTAAACCAAAGCTTACACTCTTTAAAACCCTAGTTTTCCAAGGAAAACTTTATCTTGTAAATACTTGCTTACACCTTTCAATGGCTTAACCAATACTTCAAAACATCTTAGTATATCTTAGGAATGATGTGTGAATACTTGTATGGGTTGTAGAAAAACTTGTATGGATTATTTAAAAGGGGTGCTTTGTGCCGTGGCCTAGCAAGGAGAGAAAGAGAGGTTTTGTTTGATTTTTAGTTAAGTGTTTTGTGTATGTGTGTGTTCTTACTCTTGTATACTAGTATATATATGATATTACATGGTCAAAAGTTTGCAATAGGAGTCTTGGACAAAAGGAGGGTCTTAAGGAAAGACCATAGTCAAAGTGAAACATAACTAGCTAGGTTTAATGACTTAGGAATTGTACAAGACCAAGATATGAAAATTGTGTGCTTCTTGTCCCTTGGTTGATGTTGTTGCCGTGGCTAGGAGGGGGGAAAAGAGGTTCTAGAAGGCCTTTGATATTTAACACAACATCTAGTGTATTTTATGTAAGTTACAACTTGTAGTTTTTGTATAAAATGTGTTTACTTGAAAGTATTCATGTCTTGGTTTATTTTCTTATGAACAAAGTGACATATAATATTAACCTGGGTAAAGTTAAATCAAACTTTGGGTATTGGGTACAAAAGTGGGTATTTGATGAAGCGTAGAAATATTTTGGTGGTTCCGGGTATGCCTAAACTTAATTTATCGCGAATCGTAAACACTTTACGTAACCGATAAAAATAAAATGAACAGAGACCATAATTATTCTTAAAATAATTATTTAATACTTGATTGATGTAAACGTTTAATTGTTTGATGCCCGTTTACACTGAACGCTAATTTTTAGCTTACGCGATTTAACTTTAACTATTAAAATTAAAAGTAAATGTGCACGAGAAAAGAAAAAAAAATAAATAGCGAAATAATGATGAAATAAATGACGTCATAGAATGACTTGAAAATTACAGGATGTTACATACCATGAGTGTCACACCTCGCCAAGGCGGAAACGCGAGGCATAACATGAAAGATATTAACATAGCACATGGTATCTTTATAGAGGAATACTAAATAGTGTAATAAATGCAAAGACACAACGTGTCATGATAACATCCAACAAAAAAAAAAACACAACGACAAATATTGGAATGATAAGGAATACCATCCATACAAGTCTTATAATATCAAACAAAGTCTAGAAATCAAATCAACATATTGCATCAATAAAAGGCATAGCAAAATCATAGATCTTCAACTTGCATCTTTTGGTCTCACTAGCACTCTCTAACTTCAATTTCAATCACATGAGTTACCTGAGAAAACAGATGATTAAACACACGTCAAACACCTAGGTTGGTGAGATGCATAGGTTTTAGACACAACTCAAAACTGTCAAAAGCATTCCAAATTTCTGTGTTAAAGATAAACAGTTGCATCGGCAATATCATGCAATGAAACTATCACATACTACAAATCAATCAGCTCATTCAACACAATTCAAATCAATATAGCTCAAACAAATTAACTCAACTCAAAAATAGCTCGGCTCAACCCAACGTGGGGAAGGAAACGATCCCACGATCCAAGCAGCCCGGGCTCACTCTGTTCAATTCAATTCAACACATTAGCAAGTAATTGCAACACAACACATGCATTTTTAAGCTCAAACCATCAAATATCTACAGTAATAAAACTTCACATACTCAAGCATCGTTTCACCCCAATAAAAACAATCTTAGAAAGATAGGTACTAAGGACATCTCACCTGTTTGCGCGTACAAGCAATTCAACCTCCTTCCTTAACAAACTATACACAATAAAAGCTCATGTTACCTCGGTAAGCTAACGTGAATTACCAATTTATAACAACCCTAATGATTGGACTAACTTCAATATACAATATGTAAAGGACTCTTTTCTCTACCATCTTTTATACCTTCATTATATCTTTTATTTACTCTTTACTTTTATTTTAAACACTTATAACTTTCTGCTCTAATGCAGAATTTTTACCCAACTTGCACGACCCAAAACCCATACCAAAACGCATCCATAATTCCCACAAAAATTCACACATGACAACGAGTGTATATTAAGTTTCCCCAGAAGCTCTGACATTCATTCAACCACCTAAAGTTACCTTGAAAATCAAAACTTACAAACTGGTCAATTTCGGATCTGATTGCACACTAAAACGTTTCGACTTAAAAACCCAACTTAGAATTAATTTTAGCCTTATCACTTTTGGGGTTTCTTAATAGACATATGAAAGTTATTTTTTGTAAAAGGTATTAATTTAAAACACTTCTTAAGTAGGGTTTTCACCTCACTTAAGTTGACTCAAAATTCGTCTGAAAACACAGTTTTGACAACGAGTCTTGTAAACAAACCATAAAAACCTTCGAGGCTAGATTTTTTGGAAAGAAGATTCAAAAATCTATAGTTTAAAAAAAAGAATCATGTCGTTTGCATTCTCCATCATGGAGATATTCGCCCAACATCCGAACCTAAATTCTGATCATTAAATTAAAAACACCAAAAAACGCATAATTCAAGCCCTAATTCTAATTATAATCTTCAATAACCCTTACAGTTATGAACCCTAATCATTCATTTCAACCATTTATATTACAGTAGCACTAAACCACATAATTAAGAAAAACTAATTAAATTTTATGATAAAACTTAATCCATCATGTTTAGATTACATAAATTAACATGATAACTAAAAAAATTAAACTAGGAATAGAATGATTACCTTAATAACTTGATAATTTTTTTTTCCTTTCTCTTGAGGATTCGGTCGACCAAGGAGCAAGGGGGAGAAAACAAATCTGTATTTTCTAATCCTTGGTTTGCTTATATAGGCCTAATGGATAACCCTTTCTACAAGTTTGAACCCAACTTGGACTTTTTTCCTTTTTTTTACATTCGTTTTACTATTGATCCATAAATAATTTTTTTTTCTTTATTATTTACTAAAAGAACTTTGAGTATTGATAATTTTATAAAAACCATTAAACAATCTCCAAAACTTTCTTTCGCAAACACTGTTTTACGCTTACTAAAATAACTTTTCATTTCCTAAAATTCACTTTTCTATATATGGAAAGTTTACAAAAAACTCTCATATTTTTACAAACTCATTTCTTTCACAAATGACACGCTACACATTTTTTAAAAAAAAAAAAAAAATAATAAAAAATCCATCACCTAGACAACCACTTTTAACCAAAACAATTCTTTCAAAAATACTATTCAATTCATTATCACTTATAAGTGATAAAAATGAATTTCTCCATCAAATAACTATTTCTTGAACTTAACCTCTAAAACCTAAACTTATCTTAAATATAACACAAAATACGTATACGTATAAAAACTTACTCATATTTTAATACAAAAACCTAAACATCTCATTAACCATTTCCTCGTCACTCAAAAGGGAACGAAATGAACTCAACAAAGATTTTAACACAAATTCCAATCACTAAGGAGGACGATCACCGCTCATGGATTGATTATCCAATCTCACATATCCCACACAAAACACTTATAAAACATCGTATAAACACATCAAATCACATAAACGTACGTTAGCGGTGGGGGGGGGGGTGGGGGGGGGGGGGGGCGGGGGGGGGGGGGGGGGGGGGGAGGGTGGTACAGACACATAAGTCAACACTAATGGTTTGACTAACCTGCTCAAGTCACGGTTGTTACAATGAGGGTGAACTCGTATGCCATTTCAGCTAGTAATTTCCATCGTGCTATTGAAGACGATCCCAGAATTATATGTACAGTATCATATTATCTTTAGCACTCCATTTGACAAGGTGAATAGATTGCTTATTACAACTTATGAGCTTGCCACGTTCTGAAATATAAAGTCTATAGGATTGCTAATCTTTTATCTTAAAGCACAAAAGCAATTAAACACTTAAAATAAGCACTTGCATACATGCTTAAGCAAATTTACTTAAAAATAAGCTACTTCAGACTAATGACGCATACATGTCTTATTGGAAAAAAATGTTTATCAAACTGCAATAAGCAAATGAACGCTTTCAAAAAGCAATACTAAATACCCTCGTACTTTAAGACCCAGTTTCAATTGTAAGCAGAACATAGCTAAATATTTCATACCTGATCGAGCTTCCATCAGCGCCAACCAGTTTATTTGGAAATCCCGTATGGTGTGAATTCAGACTTAGTTTAGGCTAATAACTGTAAAAAAACATCATGAATCTAAAAACATACAATAAAAAGACAAAAACATTATCAGTCTTGTAGACCCCCAATAACAAAATGTTCAAAGCCGTATAATCACAAAACCGCAAGCTATTGGTTATTTTATACATTCAAAGCAATATATAAAAATAAAATACTCGATAATCTTGTAAAAGCCCAATCAAACAAATCAATCAATTTGTCATTATAAGATGACGAATTGACAAACCTGGTATTAATTGTATCTTCATAAACCTAGTTCCAATCATCATATGTGCTGTGTTTTGATGAATTTACCTTTGATCGCTTGATGATATTGCGAGATGTGTATGATGTGTTTTGATGAATTGTGACTGAAATAAATAATCAACAAACACTAAACATCTAGTAACCTAATTCTGATTCAATTGAGGTTTTGAACCATAAACTGAAAATAGTCGCATATGTGTGTAGGATTTTGATTGTTTTAGGGTTTTTGTCAATGAGAGGTATTGTAATTTTGATCTGTGTGTGTGGGATTTTGATGGTTTGAAAACATATTTTAATTTTGTGAATAATGAAACGGTAATTTTTTGCGTGATTTTAGGCGTGATTTGAGAATGATTAAGATCTTCTGTTACAATCCTATTTTTAAAATTTAAAAATTGCATGTTGATTCGGCGTTTATTGGTTTTTTTTTCAAATGTAATCACAAAATCACTAAGTGCTTTAGTGGTTGAGTTGCTTGTTTCGAGACTAACAGACCCATGTTCGAATCCAACACTTGACAAAAGTTTTTATATGTAGCATTTAATACGTGCTGACGTGGCATTAATTCTGGGTGATGTGACATTCTTGGTGATTATGTGGCATTTAAATTGCATGAGGTGTCATTTATTTATCTTGTTATATATAATGTAAGATAAGATAAGATATAAAAAATATATATATTTATATAAATTCGGTTTTCGGTTGAGATTGCCAAACCCATATCCAACCCGAAAACCGAATTTGTAGTTTGGTTTGGTTCGGTTTTGGCAAATTCGGTTTGGTTATTAGTTCGGTTCGGTTTTGGTTTTCCATTTTTTCGGTTTTTCTGCTCACCCCTACCAAAATTCATTTAAGCCCATTAGGGGTGTTCATCAGTTCGGTTATCGAGTTTTTCGGTTGATTCGGTTAATTTTTTAATGTTTTTAATATAATATTATATAAAAAAATATTTATGTGAATTTGATTTTCGGTTTCGTTCGATTTTTCATTTTGCCAAAATCATATCCAAACCTAAGACCAAATATTTAATTCGGTTCATTTCGGTTTTGATTTTCAATTTATTCAGATATTACCCAAATAATGCACACCATTAAAGCCCACAAAACAAAATTATAACATATAAAAGTCAGCTCAAAATATATAAAACGTTAAGATGTGTGAGCCCGATCACAAACCCACTAACCTAAATAATCAACCCAACCCATAAGATACCGCTAAACCTAAAGATTTGTATATGCACACAACCATATTCAATGCCAAATAAACCTACGCCTCTGTTATTTCTTCAATCACAAACAACACAAACTAATCATTCCTTGTTTTCTCTTGTTACAAAGGAAACACAAACCCAAAAAACTCTTCCATTTCTTATATCAATCGAAGCTAAAACAAGAAAAGCCACACACATTTTGAATCTTGTTGTTGTTGGTGTTTCGTCTTTGTTATATTTTGAACACACATAGGTAGGTGTTTATATTTATAGATCGATGATGGGTTTATATAGATCTTCAAACATCTTTTATTGAAATGATAAAACCTGAGATCTTTTATATATATTTGTTATTTTCAGGTTTTGTTTAATATTGGGGAGTTGAAAGATAAGGGTAAGAGGCAGTAAGACCTACTTCTCAAGTTTGATTCAGTAAGATATGCTCCATATGCCCGTGTCTGAATCTTAAGAAAACAAGCAACCAAAACATCTGACTCGTCAGACTCGCTTGGTTAAGATGTTTTTGGCAAAAACAAACACACTGTAATTGTATCAATCACTTCACAATCATAATTTTGACTTATATTTTCATGATATATGGTATATAACAAATGTAAGTTTGCATAATTTTGCAACGCCTATTAAAAAATGACATTATAGTATGATCATAAGATAATGACCCGATCTTACTTGCAAAAATGAAGACAATATTAAGTAGGACTCCGATTTTAAAAACCTGGTTTTTTGTACGAGGATATATTGTTTGACCTCTTAGAAAGGATTGATAGTTAATTGGTAAAGACGTGTGAAACAATTCAGTGTGCCGTTTTTTTTTTTTTTTCTTTTCCTTTTTATTAGTATATAGATTTGATAATGAGGTGAAACGAAAATAGGTATAAAAGATCAACCAAAGCTAAACTGAAAAATAATCGAGAAAATTTCACAAGAAATGGAAAGATTAAAAGATGTAGAAGATATCACAAAATCGTAATCACTTGAAATATATGTTCTCACCTAAATCTATAACGGATGCATTCATGCCTATTTTAACAAGAATAATAATAGTACAAGGGCTTCCACAATGGGCCACGTGACATCGTTCAATAGAGGCTATTATCCGGTCAATCCATTATGGCTATGTCGCATCATCATCAGTATATTGAATGAGAGGTTCTGTATGTTTACACTCTCATTATACATATTTTATATTGAAAGCATTAAATATTTTCCTTTTGAATACTCATAACTTGTATGTCTATGTGATTAAATAAGTGAAAATAAAATGATAAGGTGGAAACTCATTGAACTATAAAAAGTTTAATGCATTGCGACATTTGTATGTCAAAAAGTTAAATGCTCATGTGGCACTAGAGGTGAGCAAAACGGACTGCGGATCAGACCGGATCGAGAAACCGACCTGAAACGGACCGAATATATTCGGTCCGATCCTCGGTCCATCATTTTCCTTATTTTCGGTACTTGGTCCGGTCTTACGAAAAAACCGGCAATTATGCATTGTTGGACCGGACCTAAGACCGAACCGGACCGGACCGGGCCAAAGACCGAACCGGACCGAAGACCGAACCTAACCATTTCGGTCCGGTGTTTTGGACAAAGTTGATTTCGATCCGGTCCGGTTTTGGTCTGTCATGTCCGGCTTTCGGACCGTAAGCACCCCTACGTGGCACTGTATTAAACTATTAATTATATAATGCATTGTAGATGTTCTAAGTTCAGCTCTAACATTCACCATTTCTTATCCGGAGTTTCGTTTTACAATTTTTGCAAGATGTTTTCTTGAAAAATAATACTACCTTCGTCCCATTTTTATTGTCATTTTTTGACCTTTAAAGTATTTATTTATCAACTTTGATTTTTAATATTTTTGTTTTTGTTATATAATACTTGATGAAAAATATACCAATGAAAATACATTTAAAAACCAACCAATTCATATATTTTGCATCAAGTATTATATAACGCAAACAAAAATATTTAAGATCAAACAAGAATTTTTTTTCTTCAAAAAGTCAAAAGAGAAAAATAAAAATAAGAGAAAATTGCATAAATCGTCCTTAAGTTTGATCAAATTGCATGTTTCATCCCAAACGTTACGAAAGTGCAAGAATCATCCTTGTGGGAAAACCTTTGGTGCAAGTATCGTCCCTGAGAGGAAACATTTAGGGAAACTTTTGGTGCAAGTATCGTCCCTGCAGGGACGATACTTGCACCAATACTTGCACCAAAGGTTTCTCACAGGGACGATTCTTGCACTTTTTTAACGTTTGGAACGAAACATGCAATTTGACCAAACTTTAGGACGATCTATGCAATTTACTCTAAAAATAAGATGAAGGGAGTAGCAAGCGAATGGTGTAGTCTACGTCAACAGGTCATATGAGTTGAATCTGACATGTAAAGATATGTAATTAGGCTGCCCGCTATGGTCATGGGTCGCGATCTGTACTTTCCGGTGCCACATCAGCTCTTTCTCTCCGACGACCTACATGCTACCTTTTGCCACTACAAGGCGACCTTCAATTTTTTTTTCATTTTTAATTTTTTTAACACCAAATTTAAATTCCATTAAAATTAAAAAACATTACACAAATAATAAAAAACCTTACATAAAACATTACAATAAAACAACATAATAGTTCCTAGATTATTAAAAACGATACATAGCTAAATTAATCTGATTAAGATGAATCAGATTTCACCCCAAATTGCAACCTGAATAACTCATCATGAGCTTGTTCTTGCTTAGCAAATTCCTCCCATTCTTTTTCAGCCTTTGCTCGTTCTTTTTCAGCCTTTGCTTATTCTTCTAACGTTTCTCTTAATGCTTCTTCATCAAAAAGTAGTTGTTGGTGCTCTTTTTCAGTGAGATATCCATTACATATCTCATGTTCATCATCTGATTCCTCGATCGTTGTAAATGAAGAAATGTGAAGCATCGGTGGTTTCTCAGGTGTTAGGGGATTGCTTTGGGCCGATATCTTATCCATAGCTGTTGGATTTTAAAATTTGAATACAAATTTTAGAAAGTTGTGGGAGAAAATGTGAGGGGAAATGAATGATAGAAAGGGGTATTTATAATAAGAGAAAACTAGCTGTTAGAATAACAGCCGTTGTAATTTAAAATTTAAATACTGAATTTAAATAATAATACTGAATTTAAAAAGATTACATAGTAATAAAATAAAATACATTAAAAAAAATTACATAAAAAAATTACATATTAAAATAAAATACATTAGAAACTTAAACTAAATACAATTATTACGTCGTTGGTATGTTGACATTTCAACTTCTGTCCCAGCTTCATAATTTTTCAAATTTCTCCAACACGCCTCCATTGTGAAGGGATGTCCGTACCCATTTTGAAATTCGGCTAACGCATTTTGAAACAAAACGAGGTTAGAAGACCCGTTCTCGTCCATCCGTTTGACACTTTCATAAACGACACTAAACACAACAACTTTAGGACGAATCAAAATTTTCCATTTGACAATGACGGTATCGTATTTTCGAATAGTCTCCTCCATTTCTTTCTTAAAGCTATCAAAAACCTTAAACCAAAACCCGGTTCTCATGTCTCCTGCGTTGTAGTTCTCCATTGCCTCACACCAAGCTTTACACAACGCGATCTCTTCCGTTGTTGTCCATGGTTCATACGTCTTTGCCTTTCCACGGCGATTTGAAGAGGAAGCCATTGTGTGTATAGAAATTAGAAGTATAAAGATAGAAGTGGTTTGAATGTGTGTATAAAATGGTGTAATGAGTTAGATATTTAGAGCACAGGGAGTCGTGGTGCTAAACTTCAAAAGTGGTGCCACGTCAGCAAAATGGAGTTTGGCACCAGAAATGCCATGACACCAGAATTCAGTGGGAGTGGTTTGGCACTCAGAATTCTGGTGCCATAGCATTTTTTTATTATTTTTTTTTAAATAAAAAATTTAAATAAAACATATATTATATAAAATAATTTTTTTTTCATTACGAGAATATAAGATATTTTTTTTAAACTTATAAATAGAATAAGATTTTTTTAAAAATGTTTTAAAAAATTAAAAGAAAAAAAAAAAAAAAAATTTTAGTCTTCTTCTTCTTCCCCATGCTTTTCTTCCACCTGCAAAAAAAATATATATACATCACAAACACAAAACACAAAACACAAACACAAACACAAAAACACAAACACACACACACACATGAACACACACATAAACAAAAAAAAAAAAAAAAAGTTTGGCGTGGGCTGTTAGCCACGGCGCCAGAAGCCATGGCGCGAACCACGGAGTGGTGCGCCATCGGCAATTCTCGCGCCATAGCTTGGCACCACCATAACAGCCAACGACTCCATCCCCTCTTATAGCGGTAAAGTATTTAAATTTTAAAAAGTTTTTTTTTAATTTAAAATCAAAAAGGGACGTTTGTTTTTGGAATTAAGCTTGCCTCGACAACGGTCGAGTGACCGATTCACATAACAAAATAACACCGGCGACCAATCGACCCACTATGGTGGCGACTGACGGCGACCGACCATAGTGGGAAGCCTTATGTAAATGGATATACTTTGCCTGTCACCATACGTCAGCAAGTGATGTCTTATTACACGTCACCTCTACCCAAAGATAACGCTAATTGTAATCATAATCTAACCTATTAAGCTATTCTTTATACTGATTAAGTTAAAAAAAAACATATGCAAAGCTAACTGGATCAGATGAACTGATATAATCTGATGCATTGCAAATTGCAATGTCTACAACGATAAAGTCGCAAAACTTGAGAACATTGATCGACCATAGAACTCAAAGACAGAACACACTACTCTCATATTAACCAAAGTTTAACAATGCTTGATACTCATCTTCATCACATAATCAAAGTTCAACTCCAAATCAAGCCTTGTACGTTCTCAATCAATTTAATGATACAATGTCTGATAATATAATAATATACATGTTAACGGATTTAAAAACAAGTTGGTTTTACTCAAACCATTTCATAATCGGATTAGTCATGCGTGTTCAGCTTCAAACCTAACTCGTTTTTTTGGTTGAAATTTCCACAACTTAGCCCTAAAAAAGGCACCATTGGTGCAAATAGCTTTTTATGCTTAAATAAGTTTTTAAATTTAAATTCTTAGACAAGACCAAAAAGTACCTTACAAAATCTTGACTGATATCAAACCTTCAACCATGGCTGATAATCAACAATTTGATCCCCACCTGCACTGCTTAAGATTCTTACATTAATAATGACAATGTACCATGTTCAAATGAACATGAGAGGATCCTCATCCTTCTCGTTTAATGCACTTGTTTTTCTGAGAAAAAAAATGTATATACATCTTCCTTTACTAGAGGAATTGACATTTAACCAAATTTGTTCTCAAATTCCAAATTGTAATAAAGTTTTGTTATCAATATATCAGATAAAGAAAGAGCACACTGTCCTAACAAGGGAGTATGGAATACCGACACATTTCATCTTCACAAAGGCGCAAATAACATTATCTTTTGCAAATTTACAACCTAAAACCTCATTTGTGTCACAATGGCAAAAAAAATAGTACTCTACACACAATGACAAAAATTGTTAAGTATAATACATTTTTAGGCAATTAACCCAAAAATAAATCATAGCCCTTGAACATCATGTACCAAAAGTGATATCGATTGCTTCCCAAAAATCGTTTAAATAAGGAAGAAAAGAAATAAGCAAGAGGAAATAACTCAGCATCACCATAGCACTTCTTCAGTTCTTCTTCCACGAGTAATTAAAGATATAACCATTTGCAAAGATGATGAACATGCGGCACTTATACGGCTATACCAACTGCAATAACAAAACAAAACATAATATTGGTTCTTGGGAAATTAAATAAGAAAAAGCAAGCCCGTAAAAATGAAGTTTTAGTTTAATTTTAGAATACAAGTACCTTGGAGACAGTTTCAAATCTGAAGCCCTGAAAGCTTGGCAGTCGGTTTCAGAGTGATATCGCTGTATGGTTCATCTTGCATTACGTCAATAAGATCGCAGCTCTTCAGCACCTAAACCATGTACACTTTAATTATTCAAAATAATGGACAAATGGATACTGTTAACAATATGTGTTAGTTATTAATTTTGAAAAAAAAAGACAAATAGACAGAATAGACAGATTAGCATTTCCATTCTTAAAGTTGCTAAACAAATATTTTGGTGCGCATACTCTTTCAACTTTAAGATCAAAAGATGCAACCAAGTGAATCTAATGACTTAATGAGGGCAAATTACAAAATATCTTATTTCTAATGCTAAAAATGAATGTAACAGATATATTTGGCTGAATTGTATATCTAAAGTTATATTGACATTAATGAAAAAAGACCGATTGCTGTGACAGATACCGTTGTTTGACTTGAGAAGTCAAACATAGACCACATCTGGGTAGTTCATGCTTTATAGGACAGTCATACATTTAGCGCCAACTTTTTTGTATTCGATTGAAGATACAAGGGGTTGAAACACAATATTGGTTGATTTTTTGATGCCACAATAATTAACATTTCATAATAATATGATCTTTTTCCTGTGAAAACACCACGAAACGACTCTAATAGGCTGTGAAGAAATGAGCACTTGTCGAAAAATTGTATTGTATAAATGTATATGACAAAAGACTAATTTACTTCACAACTGTCAGCTCTTACAAAGTGTATGTTTGCAAAAAATTTCACAATATTTTGAAAAGTCAATCACTAGACCCGTAATGGTTATTTGACTTTTAATGTCAAAGACTAACAAAAACTCACAATGAGAGCATACTATGAGCTAAAACGCACCAGTGTCTCGAAGAACATTCGAGAGCATATCTTTCTGGTTTTTCCTTGTAGAATGTTGTTCAAACTAACAGATCCAAAACTTTCTGATGTACACGGGGTGGCTGTTGACTTCTTTTTTATATATTGTGCCACGCTCCTGCACCAACATCACCATATGTAAGTCACAAAGTAAACAAAACCACATATATGGCAAAGTTCAAGAACATTACCTAGTTCTTGCTAACAGTGAGCTAGCTTCAGGTGGCGATCGGTGTTTTCCAAATGAAGAATCCACATAAGGGGTACCCTTCACACCTTTACAATACAAAATTGATATCAACTTATTTGTAAACAAGAACTCATTTTATTTCTTAAATGTAATTTCTAAATCCTAATATGAAATCTTCAAGAGTATATAAGCAAACTCTACTTCTTACTGTAGTTGTTCCGAAATAGTCCATTCTGAATTTGAATTTTGCATACTTTACTCATTTTAATCGCCAAATGTTGTTATTGTAGTACACCTTTTTTCTTCCCAATTTTCAGCGAAAAAAGTTCAACTAACTCTCAAAGAGTCGAACTTGAATATTTTTTTTGGACCGAAATAGCGATGAGAAGCAAGATATAAACTATTTGAAGCTAAATACTTGACTTACTCGTTGGTGCGCCAATATCATCTTCAATAAAACCCAAATCCTGAAATAGAAATGCACTATTATGTTACAAATATTCAGCGAACCGAGGATTATCTTAAATAATTAACTAAGAAAAATACTTCAGAAATATCAGAGAGACCGCCACTGCATCCAGGATCAGGTATAACGGGTAAGATATCGTCGGTATCCACACCAGTAACTCCAACTTCCATTCTATCATCAGTATCACTTACAACTTCAGTTTCATCATCAGTATCCCTTCCAACTTCCATTTCATTGTGAATCAGATATGGTTTTGAAAACATTTGACAAAGATTATCACTTAACCCTGCGAATGCCCCCCATATGTAGAACATATGAGCAGTTTAGAGAGATTAAAAGTACACATTGCCTTAAAAAAGCTCAACTCAATTCGTTCTTGGATTCAAAATTAATAGATCACATATTATCATAAAAACGATGTAATTTTGTAAGATTCTCTATAATGTTTGCTAGATTTAAAAAAAATTCCCAAAAAGCCATGCCAATGTTGAAAGTATTTGCTGGTATGAATAGAATGTAAATGGTCAAAGTGTACGTTATGAAACACAGGATTGCAAAAATCTTACTAACCAGTGATTATGGGGTCAAAAAGGACTTTTTCCTTTTTACATGTATTCTGTAACTTCCAAACGTCCAAACGAGATGCTCGTTTTCTTTTTCTTAACAACTCGCTTGGATCATCTATAGATTTTTTCATGAACCTAAAGTAATCATAAACGATATATCTCATAAAGAACATCAACCAACAGAACATTATTAAAATGTCAACCACGAAATAAAACCATACGCGTTAGTCAAGACTGTAGCTTTGTCGTATTTTATCCTTGTCCGTTTTACCCTTGCAGGTGCAACCTGCGGAGACGGTACTAGCACTGCACAACATCATAATTCAGGTCATTTTAGTAATAGTCTTATAGTACATATTTATTAAAATGCACTCACCATATGATACATGTGGGTCTGAGTTATTAGGGACTGGTTCAGAATGAGCTGATTTTGTTAATGAAGTTTGCTTAGGTAACGACACGGGTTCAATAGGAATCAATGCTTCAGGAAATATTGATGAATCGTCAGGTAAAGTATCAGATTCTTGAAAACCACAACTATTTGCTGGTGGAGTAACAGGATGTGGGCTGCATAAAACATGACTGATTACCACTTGAATAATAGTCAAAACCATTCTAAAATAGTTTATGCTGGTATGGACAAGTATGGACGTCAACAAAACTGACTCGTAGCAAACAACTGATGAGACTATTTTTCCGAAAAAAGATTTAAGTGATGCACAACCTTTGAAAAGTCATTAAACTCAAGATGGATAATATATAAATTAAGTGACGGAATTTTTCAGCCATAGATGCTGATTCAGTCGTGAAACGTATTGGCACATCTTTCCACTCGTTCTCTCAATTATCAACTATCATGACGTTTTAGCATTTCCTCAACTAAAAAAAAGAACCGGTCCATTTGCAAGGAATGGTGGTCAATAAATCAATGACTCAAACTTTATACATACAATAAATGCTGTACCAATTAACAAAATGAAACATAGCAAATCAAACGTTAAAAAGTAATATCTATCAGATGCATACATCTTTTCCACCGGTATTGGCTCAGAAACTGAATCATCCATGGAAAGAGATGGACTGCAGGTCTATACAAACAATAGAAAATGAAATTAGACTTTCATTTAAAAACACCTAAAGTACTCGGTTATCTACCAAATATAAAACACATCTAACCTCACCAACATGTATCGTAATATGTCCTGCAGGATCTTTTGGATTTGAAAAACCGGGTGGACAGCAATCTGAGGATATGCTAAAGTTTAGAGGTCAGATCGACTTTCAGGAATAAATATCAAACTTACCAGCATAAGACCTTACCCGTGAATGAAATATCTTCATTGGGCACACAATGGTTGTCTGGGGACCTATGAATTAAACCATCAAAAATTCTATGTTCGACATTATCCAAATTAAATATATATTAAAAAATAGACTATTACATACTCATTTGGGCTGTAGCCATCAATTTCCATCAAGTCAAGGGCAAAACTGTCCGGCAAAGTGATGGATTCGAATTTTGCTTGATTCTCATCTTGTGGGAGATTAATATTTGCATATTCAAAGGCCTTGTTCATGTCCATGCTTAGGACATCATAGTCATGTTGGAGATATTCAACTTTCTTTGAATATATACGAACAACACCAAGCAGAAGATGACCTGACATTCTTAATGCAATTGGCACTTGTGGATGCATTATTTGTTCTACGAAACCATGTGAATTCAAGCATTAGAATAAGAAACAGAGGGCCCAAAATCTTGTCACACACTCTTTAATAAAACCGTTAGTTTTGTAACTTGATCAACCAAGAGAGTCAATGTAACAAAAATTCCTTAACAGTGACTTAGTGAGAAAATACACAATTCATTCATTCAAATTTATAACAAGCAGTTGAATGTAAAAAAACAAACCAACGGCCAAGGGGATATTGATTGTAACATAGTTTGATCTGTTAAGCTTCTTTTGCAGATGGGCAGCACACCACACTGTATCCAATGGACCTTTTCGTGCAAGCAAATTCTGTGATGTGGAGAGTGGATTATTTATATAGAAAATAGCGGGAACAAATTTCAAAACACAACTCATTCGCGGGATCTCATTTGAAGTATTGTATCATTTCCATTTTAAAAGGCAATGTCACAATGTGGTATTCTTATTGGGGTTTAGATGGATCCAGTCACAAATGGGAAAATGGAAGTTTTTATTTAATGAAACACGATCAAAACTCTAAATAATTACCTTCAAATGATATAGTATTGGTGTAAGGTTCAAACTTTACATATACTAGCTACACATTTGACGACGATTAAAAAAGTCTGAATTGAAATAGACACACACGAGCTCAATTACGCCGCATACATCTCCAAAAACCTAATCCATTTACACTATAACAAATAGTCCGATCTACACATTTTTATACCTACACTTTTAAAAAATGCTAAAATTTTATTAATTTATTGTAAAAGTTGGTTATATTAATAAATGTTGAAAAAACAATAGATCTTTCACACTTAGAGAAGGAGGTACGGTGGCGCTGAAGGTGGTGCCAAGACCAACGGCGCCAGAAAACCAACGGCGCACCGTTACCTCGGTGGCGCCGTTCGTTCTCGCGCCGTCACCACCAGCCCAGGTTTTTTTTTTTTTTTAAATCTGACCGTTGGGGGGAAGGAATATAGCCGTTTTTTTTGAATTTATACCCCAAAAATCCTATAAATACCTCCTTATTTTTCCATTTTTTCACACACTCTTCCAATTTCATTTACATATCAATAAACACTCACTTTTCTTTCAAATATGGATCCAAACTATCCCGTCTTCGCAAACACTTTAGAAACTTATGATGCTTATTTTCAAGACGACCGGGAGCGATATATTCGTTCTTATCAAGAGTATGAACAATATATGGCTTTGTGTGAACAAGAAGCCGGTGGATCGGGATCGGGAACGGGATCGAGATCGAGTCCTAAAAAGAGGGCATACATACCACGTCAACGAGAAACGGCGGAGGAACGTCTAATCGACGACTATTTTGGCGACGAAGAGATTGATCCTAAATATACCGAAGAGAATTTTAGGCGAAGGTATCGTATGAGCTCTACACTTTTAAAAAAAATAGTTAATGATATTTTAAGTTATGATGCCCAGCCCCTTCCCGATTACTTTCAATTTTTTAGAGAAGGTTACGATTGTACCGGTCGTAAAAGTATTGGTCCTATTTTGAAGTGCACATCCGCTATACGCCAACTAGCGTACGGCACTGCGGCTGATGCATTTGATGAGTACTTGCAAATTGGTGAACGAACACAACGACGATGTTTAGTCGAGTTTACAAAATGCATACATATTTTATACGTTGAAAAGTATTTAAGAAAGCCCACTTTAGTGGATATTGAAAACTTATATGCATTGCATGAAGAAAAACATGGACTCCCGGGAATGCTCGGGAGTATTGATTGTATGCATTGGGATTGGAAAAATTGCCCAAAAGCCTTAGCCGCTCAATTCAAAAGACGTGACCATAAATACCCAACAATTATGTTAGAAGCGGTTGCGGATCAACGATTATGGATTTG
>BQNB010065328.1:0-34982 GCA_026074375.1 Tanacetum coccineum | reverse complement strand
TCTTTAGTGAGATTTTTAGAGGATTGAACCAGGATTAATATGGTATAAACGGATTTAAATGCATGTAAGTAACAAATTTTTGACAAGGATTTGTATGTGTGTGTGTTACTTCGAACAACAAGGGGAGGAGGAGGACACGAAAAGTGAATTTTTTTATAAAAGAATAAAATGAAAGATATGGTGTTTTATTTATTGAATTAGACTTTGATATATTGGCAAAACTAGTCCCTCCTTACTCCATCTCTTTTAAAATTAGTATAAGTCATCCTTTTTATAAATAACATTCGGCCAAAAAACTCGAGTCACACCACGTTTGTAAATAATTTAAATCCGTTCCACTAAATATAGTTTAAAAACTTTAATAAAACGTTAAACCTCGTAAAACACGACCTTTAAACACGATTTTTACATAAACTTGGGGAAACGACGAAAAATACAAATTAACATATTTACGCTCTCAGAGCAATAAAATAAATTTTTCTGACTTTCTTAAATGCTAAAATCAAATAGAAACTAAATCACGGAATGAAGTCACCAATAAATGGAAATTCTAATCAACCACATATAGCATAATGACTATAAATGTTTACGTAATTAAAAATAACTATATTAGGCTAGGGATAGACGTTGACCTGAAACTCGGGTTGTTACAACTTTATGAATCATAGTCACAATAATAGAAAATGACTCAAAAGAGACGTTTCTGAAAGATAAGTTATCATTCATTATTCATCAGAGTTTTTACAAAAGAGGTCCCAAAATACATTTCAAAACATAAAGTTGAATGATAACAGGTTTGGACGTCCTTATGTCCAATGCCACACCGTGCCATAGTTGCTCAATTACCTGAGATAAACATGCTAAAAGGATCAACACAAAGGTTGAGTGAAATTCACAGTGTTTGCAATGTAATAGTTGAATACAAGTCATCATAAGTGGTAATAATTGCAACACATACAATTATCAGGAAAAACAATATTACTGCCCCAAGCTCATGCAACCAAACATTAACATCAAAAGTTAATTTAACGACTTGAAGGAACAACTGTCCTTAAGGAAATGTAACTTGCCAGAGTTATCCTTTGTTCTCAAATATAGTGCGTTTGGTTACCCCATGTATGAGTACACCAACGGGAGTTGTCACCCCCAATAGATCTATTCACAATATTCGCGTTCACTTGCAAGTGACTAATGGTTCATGATTAAGAAATATTGGTAGTGAAGGCAAACTTAGGCAATAACATATCAAGATAGCATACAGCTAGAAAACACTTGTATTCATAGTTTATAGCATGTATGTCCCCACGGGATTTAGAAAACGTGTAAAGGTGGGACTATGAACTCACCTTATCAAGGTAGTTGATTGATTTGAAATTCAATTAAAATAAGAGTAAACAGCCTCGTCACGCAACCTGGGGTAACATGTCAAGTCTTAGTTTGATTGTTGATATTACAAACTTTATTTCATAAAGTTTAATGGTTTTTGGTTTGATAACTTGTGAAAATATTGTATCACTGTTGAGGCTATCATAATCCAGAGGTCATGTAGTAAACGTTTGAAGAGCTAGGACACTTTAAATCGTAAATCCAGCAACTCCTCAAAACGTCTACCCAAATGAAACCCCTCACATAAAACTCACTAGTAACGTGATACGTTATCGATTAAATGATAAGATTTTATCTTTTTAAGTTTCTTCGAAAGCTAGCGGATGATAAATTATGTTAAATATATAACATAATTGATTTTATAATGTTTCGATCAACAAATGATAACGACAAATGTGTCAGGTTTTAATAAAATCAAGTCTTATAATATTTAAATATATTTTTATAATTAATATAATTATATTACATTTTATACCCTTAAGAATATGAAAATGACAATATATACCCTTGGCATATATATTTTACAATTTAAACCCTTTATTTATATAATTTTAAAACATTTAACCCTTAACTTTCAAGTATGGTAAAACAAACCCCAGAAGTTTAACTTTAGGATAATTACATTTTTGGCCCGAAAGTTTAATAATTTTAAAATTTACAATATATACCCCTATGCATGAAATGTTTTCCGAATTAAGTCCAAAATCCATAATTTTTGTATTTTTGATCTTGAAATCAAATTTGCAGGTTATAGCTTACTTTTATAAGCTAAAATAAGTAACTTTTACGAGCTTATAGCTTATGAAAACAGCTTGTGAGCTTAAAAATCCAAAACGGGTTCGTTTGGTTTAAAATGATTAACCCGATGGGTTTAAGGCTTTAGGATTTGTTTTAATGTTTATAAAAATTATAAGTTAGCTTATTGAAATAGCTTATAAAACCAGCTTATGGATTTTAGTTTATTAGATGCACAAAATGAGCTTTTTAGGGTTTTAAGGTGCGTTTAGGGCATGGTTTGGTTTAGGAAAACCAAATGAATGATTTAGCTTGATCAAATGATTAAAACAAAGCTTAAACATGATCTTAAAATGTGATAAGAGCTTATAGAATAAATTGAAGACTTACTATAGCTTATATTGCATCCAAAATGAGCAAAACAACTCAAAAACTTAAGATATGAATCAAGAATCCTTATCTTCTTAACCTTGGCTTTTATAATGGCTTAACCTTTCTTCCTTGGCTTCCTTACTTCTGTTAGAACATGATTTAGAGGTGTGTGATAAGTTTTTGTAGTGAGTTTTGAAAGAGTGTGTGAATGCGTGTGTATATAGTGTTCAAAAACTTGGAGACCAAGTTTAGATGAAGTGATGACCAAGTTAGATGAAGTGATGGCTAAGTTAGATAGAGTGGGGATCAAGGAAAGCTATGTTTATAGCTTTGAAAGGGGTAAGGGTGTGAGAGGGGTTTGGTTTACAAAGGGGTGACGAGGAGGTGTTTGTTTGCTTGGTGAGCAAGGAAATGACAAAGGTGCTAGGGTGGTTGCTTGGTGACGTGAGGGTGAAGGTGGTGGTGAGGTCATGGAGCTACTTGAGGTGCTTGGTTTTTAGGTTAGAACTAGTTTTAGGTGTTTAGGATTTTCGTCTAGATTTTGGTTAGAATTAGGGTTTTGTTTAGGGTTTAGGGTTAAGATTAGGATTTTAGAATGATTTAGGGTTTAGTTTCTTGGTTTAGAAGTTGTGCTTTAAGTGTTGTAACTTGTGCTAAAGTAGTGGTAAGAAATAAACATGATTTAGGAGGGAAAATGACCTAGTTTGAATTCTATGCATGTTTAACTTGTACATTGGGCTTTAGAAGGTTATACTAGGGTTTAGGAGGGAAAATACATTCAAAAATAACTTGTACACTTGCTTTAGACATTTGTACACTTGTTTCAACATGAAATTAGGGTTTTTTTGGAATAGATGTGAACGTATCTTGTTTGTTTTGAAATAATGTTGTAAATGGTACGTTAAATTGATAATGTACTTGGTAAAATGATATTAGAACATAGACTTGACATATTAGGATGTTTACATGATATAAACATAGTTATAGTTGGCATTGGTTGTTGCGTGAGCTTGTTTACTTAAGTTATGCAAGTTACGTTGCATAATAGGTGAAGTAAATTAAAATTATTCTCGTGAAAATGGTTGTACTTAATTTAATAAGTAGATATTACATTGATGACAATTGCATCTAATTTAATAGATGGATAATTACATAAATGAAAATTGTGGGTTGTTATATTGACCTACGGTCAGGATATCACCAGATAAGAGTCAAGGAAGAAGACACCCCAAGACAGCGTTCAGGACGCGGTACGGGCATTACAAATTCCTAGACATGCCCTTTTGGTTGACTAATGAACCGGCTGTGTTTATGGACCTAATGGACAGGGTGTGTAGACCCTAATTGGATAAATTCGTGATAGTGGTCATTGATGATATTCTGATTCACTCACAAGGTAAGGAAGAGCATAAAGAACACTTAGATACCATTTTGAGGTTTCTTAAGGACGAGAAATGGTACGCCAAATTCTCCAAGTGTGAGTTTTGGTTTCAAGAAGTACAATTTCTTAGTCACATGATCAATGCAAAAAGGGAATTCATGTCAATCCTTCAAAAATTAAAGCTATTATGAAATGGGTAAATATCACGATGAATCTTGTGACAAAGTTACTTAGGACGTCGATAGGGCGTGACTAGATATGGGTTATCATCGATCGGTTAACGAAGTCTCTACGCACTTCCTTCCGGTCCGAGAAGACTACAAGTTAGATAAGCTTGCTGAGTTATACATCAATGAAATAGTATCAAGGCATGGAGTACCTATTTCCATTATCTCAGATAGAGATAGTCTATTCCCGTCATGCTCTCAACGACTACTACAAAAGGCTTTGGGTACTCAACTTGTTATGAGTACTATTTACCACGCACAGATGGATGGTCAAAGTGAGAGAACAATACAAACCATGGAGGACATGTTGAAGGCTTGTGTGATTGATCTAGGAGGTAGTTGGGACACACACTTACCTTTGGTAAAATTCTCGTACAACAACAATTATTACACTAGCATCAATGGCGCACCTTTTGAAGTTTTATACGGACGAAAGTGTTGATTGCCACCTTGTTGGCTAGAGACGGGAGACAGGCAATTGACAAGATCAGATGTTATTAAAGAGATTATTGATAAGATCATGACAATCAAAGAAAAATTGAAGACAGCTAGGAGCCAATAGAAAAGTTATGTTGACAACCGCAGTGACCCGTAGAATTTCAAATCAGGGACCAAGTGCTTCTCAAAGTGCCGCCGTGGAAGGGCATGATACGTTTTGGTAAGCAAGGCAAGTTGAACCCTCGATACACTAGATCTTTCAAGGTACTAAGTAAAGTTGGTCCAGTAACTTACCAACTTGAGCTACCACAGAAGCCACGTGGAATTCACGATGTGTTCCACGTCTCAAATCTGAAGAAATGTTTAACCGATGAAATGCTCGTCGTCCCACTGGAGGAATTACATATCACTAACAAGCTCCAATTCATAGATAAGCCATTGGAAATTACAGACTATTGGGTTAAGGGACCAAATCATAGTCAAATTCCTATCATAAAAGTTCGATGGAATTCACAAAGATGTCTCGAGTTTACGTGGAAGCGTGAGGACAAGATCAAGCGCAAATACCCACACCTATTTTCGAGCGCGCATAATTGGCTAAGAGGAACTAAATCTCGGGACGAGATTCTTTCTAACGGAGGGAGGATGTGACAACCATCTAAATTCAGAAGAGTGACTGATAATAATTTATTACGTCTTTGACTAAATTTACTTGAGTAAAATTATTTTGTGCTTATCGGATCATTTTGAGCTTGAATTGTCTTTTTATTTAACCTCGATCTCGAGCGTGCCTTTGTGCAACGATCCATATTTTTAGGTTATTATTTAACCTCGTACATTTAATATATATTTTTATTTCTATTTTTGGCATAAAATAATTTTTACGGGTAATCAGACAGGTTATCCCGTGTTCGTAGTAAAACGTATATTAAACGTGAACCCGGCTTTAGACTAAATATTAGTTACGTGCTCTACGTATTTTAATATTTCAGATAAGTATCCTATATGTTGTAACTTTATTTTTATCATATATGTCTTCGCTTTGTGGTTACGCCTAAACTCTTGTAATATTTTACATTTTTACCCATTAGCTTAAACAATACCCACTTATACAATATATATATATATATATATATATATATATAAGAACTAAACTCAAATTCATAACTAAATAAATGCATGTAAAGTTAGACACGTGAATTGACACTCATCGTAAATTAATCTCAATGACAGGCATTCCTACCAAGCTTTACAATCCATATAAAAATAGTAAAAGACATTTGATATGCCATAACAAGATAAGATGATGAGAAACAACGGCACGTGTAACATACACTCTTATATGCATTCATACTAGGTATTCTTTTTTGCCGTGCTACGCACGGCCCTGTGTGCTCGTATTTATGTTTTAGAGTGAATAGATTAGTCATTTGTTATGTGTTCTATGAGCCACCCCAAAAACAAAGCATTGTCATCTGGTGCAACATTCACTTTGAAAACAAGAAACACAACTATAATAAAACACATCTAATTCTCTTACAATTATCCAATCTTATTCGCATAGTTCATTGTTTTAGCAACATCTCATATTTTAGTTTCCTAATTTACCCATTGTCACCATAATTTAATTTTGATTGAAAGGTACATAATGCATAGTGCATTACATATACACATGATGCATCATTAGTACATAATTGATCAATAGGTACGTAGTTGTTTGTTATATAAAAGCACTTGGTAACTTAGTTGTATATGTGATTATAAAGTGTAAAACTACGTAAAACAAAAACGCGTCTTTTATTAGCATTTCAAATAGAAGCGTTTAAACAAAATCTAGAAGGTAAACGCAAGAATAAGCATTCTATTCTAAACGCTCGACGTGTTGGCAGTAGCTGTTTGTTCAATAAAGAGTTCAGGTCATATACTAACACTCATATCATACAAGATTACTGACCACAAAAGCAGTAATTGATCAAAAGGATGCCAATACCATACATGCATTATTCAGTAAAAAATGAGTGACAAGGAAAAGTTATATCATATAACATCATCCAATGCACAAGTGGACAAAAGGAAAGTTTCAGGAGAAGATCCTACACATGGTCTTTTCCGGAGTTCTATGTCCCACTCACCTTTAGTTGAAAATGAGACTAAGTTTATAATGTTACTGAGAATTGAGAACGGCACCTACTTTAGGCTTGTTGGAGTACCCTCTGACCTTCAAGTCTTGATTACATATACGGAGCAAGTGACTTATCTCATCTTTGGTCATAAGGAACTTCTCTTTGCTATTGTAATCATGTAGATAACAAAAATAGCTGTATTTAATGACTTAATGTTATACCATCAGGTAAAAAACCATTTAACCCATTTTGTTCCATACTTCTATTCTCCATCATTTTTCGGTCTTATTTCCATAACCACCTATGTGAAACTGAATGAAACAGGATAGAAGAATTCAGCAAAAAAAGATATTATATTTTGAGTTTCTCGCGGAAGTGGCGAATTGCTCATTGGGTGGTAACTTTTAGGAAGGATTAGGTTGAACAATATACTTTTACAAGCATTTAAAAATCTAAAAATAACTTTTGTCTTAAGTAAAATTATAAAAACTATATTATTAGTTATGTTAATATAACTTTCTGAACTTAGTAATCTTAAAGGTTGTGACTTGTAGAATGCACTGTGGCTGACCTTTTAACTTGTTTAACCCATATCAACCCAATCAAATGGGTCAACAAAAACTGGAAACACAGGTGGGTTGATGAAGAAGCACCATAGAAGCTCATGCGGTCGCTGAAAGGTATAAATAAGAATTTTGCATCAGGATTGGAAAGATGTAAAAATGCATAAAACATATATACATACGTAAAAGATACGATTGTACGAACAAATTGTAAGTACCTTATCTAACTGATGACCAAGTAAAGGGATACGATACAGATTGATTAATATTTTAACTTGTTTAATCCACATCGACCCAATCAAATGGGTCAAAAACTGGTAGCATAGGTGGGCTGACTAAGAAGCACCATAGAAGTTCATGTGGTCACTGAAAGGCATAAATAAGAATTTTGTATCAGGATTGGAAAGATGTACAAATACATAGAACATATAAAACATATATACATACGTAAAAGATAAAAAAGCACCAACAAATTAAAAGCACCCTTTCTAATTAATATTCACAAGGGGTGTGCGTCGACAATTACCTGCAATCACAATTCACATGCGAATGTTATAGCGGTTTAGAACAAAACATAACTTTATGATAAAACATAACTTTACTATTAGATACCCCTAATCCATAAACATCATCCTCCAACTGCTTGTCCATAGGAGTTATCGTGTTCCAAGAGTATCAATCAACATATTTCAGCACCCAACAAATTGACTACACCATGGAACAAGATAACTCAAATTTCGGCAGGCAAAAGAACCAATTGATATAAAATTTAGCGGAAGCCAAAATATTAACATGATCGTCTTTGATCAACTAATTTATCAAACAAGAAAACTGAGTAGATGATGACAGTCGACAACTCATTAAAGCCCAACTGAGAATTTAAGTAAAAACTATTAGTCGTTTTGGCGTAAAAAAATACATAAACATGGATTAATACCTCGAGGTTACATGCATTTTGATGTTTCAAACCAATTTAGTGCTGAATGTATAGATCACCCATTTGCATATTAGCGAGATAAAGCTTGTTTGATAAAGCAAATATGAAAGTTCAATGACACAATGAAAGAAAAGCTAGCAAGGTAGATAATGTATGCTAATGGACAATTAATTAGTATTAAACTATTGGTGGACACTTGTGGTTCTAGTGTGCTATAAGAAGTAACCACTACATTGGAAAATCCTTGTTTGTTCTTATGTATGTACACCCATTCTAATTCTTGGTTTGTACTACATGCCAAGATCACCAGTTCCTTTTTTTCCTCTTTGGCTAAACAGTCATGAATTATTGATTATTTATTGTTTATGTAGAAATTCACTTGCTTCTTATATGAAGAGGAACATCAGAGAAATGAAACTTGAGATAAGAAATTTTGCGTCTAACTTATGATTTGGAAAACGCCTGTTTTTTAAAGAAACAGATATCACGCCGTACTTTACAAGAACATCTAAAGCAACGTACCCTCAATTAAAGAAAGATATTCTTGAAGAATTGAAGCTTATTGTTGATAAAATATAATGCCTAAAAACATTAATAATATTTTTTCACATCTTTACGTTTTGATAATCACAAAATATAAAAACATTCAACGTAAAATTAAACGTAAACAAGTATTTAGTAGTAAATATTCATTTCAAACTTATATCACTCCAAGGTATGAATAAACAAATGCTTGATGCATTTTATGATCAAAGGAAACTTTTATAAATTGTTGTAAACTTTTTATAAACACCACAGAACATTTTTTACATTTAAAAGAAATGTTTTATTCAAAATAAACATTTTTAAATTTCAAATTTTTGGACCTAAAATGGCTAGAAATGGTCCAGTAAACACCTCTCCTAAATAGGACAAAAAGGGAGCATCTGAATAAGGGGCGACCCCCTTAATTACATGGGCGGCCCCCTTAATTTTAAGAGGGCCGACACCCTATTTAAGGGGCCGGCCATAGACCCCGCTCCTCCTTTTTGTCCTATAAATACTGGACTATTCCCCAACATTTTTCTTACCTTTTGCACTTATTCTTTTTGCTTAAAACAGCCCACTTATCCTCTCTAAAATCCTTTGATCATTTAATCATAAAGCTTTGTTTCCATGTGATCCAAGCTATATTGAAGCCCTAATTCCATGCATAGTAATATCAGGGAGATTCATCGAAACATTGTAGAAAAAGTATTAAGTTGTCTTAAACTGTTAAAGACTGGAGGCATGTAACGAAAATTATTTATTCAACCTGTCCTTTCCATTAAAAAGCTTGGCAATTTTAAAGTTCCTTAATTGATGATAAAGAAAGAAAATTCGAAAAAAAGGAGAACGATGGATTTGATTGACTTGGTGTAGCTATTGTCAAAGAAGCAGAACTGGTTTGATGTGGTTTGGTGGTGTAACAGTGGGGAACTATTAGGGGACAGATGTCTTTTATTGGAGGCTATACAGTAAAACAAGGGGTTCTTTTTATATAATAGGTAGATTCATAGAACGATGTCCACTAGACTTGTTTTAATTCCCATCGATATCACAGAGCAAGTTCGTGCTACAATAGGTGGTAGCGTAAATGTCACGGGTTTTTGCGAAGGTCCTTATGGTAAATCATGGCGGGCATTTTAGAACCCTGATGACAGCCAGTATGGAAGAGTAACAAAATTTTTAGTATAAACATCCCTATGTTTAGCTATTTGTTTAGTAGAGTTACTTTGGAGTGCATTCAAGAGCACGCAGATGCCTCATGTGTTCGGTCATAAACACAAGCCATATTAGGCAATTCATGGTTCTAAAACTAAAAAGGCACGCATAGAGTGCCTCGCAATGCTTGGGCTTAAGCTTGACTGAGTCATGAGTGAAAAAACGTGATAAGACGCATTAAAAGGTGATGTGTGGTAAGCTTTTTTTGAATTCAATTTCGTAAAACTCAATATGTTTTATATACAAATGAAAAAAGATTACATGCAAATATAAGTTTCCTTGACTTTATTCCTTATGTATGACAACTTTTTGTAAAACTCAATATATTTGATAAATATGATAATAAAAAATAAAAATTTATAAATATTTTTATATTTGTGTTGCCTCCTAATAAAGAGTCACACCCTTAAAACGCTATGACTCAGTCAGCTCGCAAAGGCGAGAGGCTTAGCTATGTCGCCATACGCCACGAAGGCCTCACGCTATTTATAACCTAGTGCACAAGTCATATTTTCTTTTGTCTATCATGTGGCCGCAGCCACGCCAGCCCATCTTCTTGTCTACCTGCCCTAGTCCATCAATTTAGCTTTGCCTCGATGCTTTTACCTTTCAGACTTTTAGAAACGAGTCAACGACACATAAAAGAATATAAAAGAAAGAAAAAAAATCATTCGAAAGCTGGTGAAGTGGTGAGTGGGGACTATGCTTATTTTTTAGTTTTTGAATTTTTTAGTTTCAGGCTCATCAGCTTGACTACAACATTTAGATTTATCTTTTTCAACATATCCCCCCCCCTATAATAATCTTTTCCTTATTATGAGTTATCTTTTTCAACATATCTATTAGGGCTTCATACAGCTTGTCAACAATGCCTTCATGACATTAATTAGAGTGCATTAATTCATATTCACAAATTTTTTTTTTCCTTTCAAATAAATAAATGCAATTTATACACATTGATGATCTTATAGATCCTATCACTAACTAGTTTTCTCAATTTGAAATTAATAAAAAGGGTTTCCTTCTTTAATCATCCTAAAGAAAGTGCCTTGTTAGACGAACTCTTCTTAAACATTCTATGATTTCTTCATCACCACACATAGTACACAGGTGCAACTATTATCAGTTTATTAACAATACTCCATATATTGTTCTCGAATAGAGTACCAACCATCGCATTAATAACATCCATTAACCTGCTATGAACATTAGCAATCTTCATTCTCTCCTTTATAATCCTCCATACTTTGCTAGCATAATTACACTTAAAGAACACGTGATTGTGAGAATCAGAGCATGACTTACACAATGAGCATTAAAGATTTTTTTTAGAAGCTGAGATTTTATTAACAAACCGGCTCCAAAAAGGAGACCGAACAAATAACAAGGCGAATGTACAAAAGAGCCAAAAGGCAACCAGAACCAAGAAAGAAGAAAACCAAAACTACATTACATTAAGGAAACAAATTATAAGGGGAAGTGATCCAGCAACTCCACGATGTAGGCTTTAGAGAGCAACGGGCCGAATTCTATGGTCTTTTTCTTTCGAAATGCCCCGTTGAATGAACGTGAAGGATATTATCCTCAATCCTTAGCACATTGAACCATATCCAAGGAAAAGTGACAGCACCTTATTTTTTTTTTTTTCCCTCCACGTTTTACAATTTAAAATAAATTTAAATAAAATTTCCCATAAATAAAGTGGTATTTGAAAAAAACCCCGAAACCCCCATGACCTTTCTGAACTTAGGACAACCACGCGAGTTTAGAGAAGCACAAAGAGCATATTCCTTTAAAATCGTGAACATGGGAAAATAGTTGGAGGGTGTTAAACTGCCACCAAACTCTCTAGACCTTCCTCCAAATTGAAAGAATCCGAGTGCAGTAATATTATGCTATCTCTATATCCCTTCCATGTCATACAAAAGGGACTAACAACTCGAAGTTATCTTAATGACAATTCGGGATAAAGAATTTGAGTGCGTAACCATTCTATTATAGATTGCTCCTCCAAACAAAAAAGTTCATGTTATTTTTTAACGAGGACCACCCCCGATGAGTTCTAAAATGTGATGATCGACCTAGAATAAATCCGAAAGCATAGTAATAAATGAACCATTTTCGAGAGAGTTTTAACCTTGAATTTGCCCGAACTATCCATAGACCAATCCATGTTTCTGGTTCAGCCACATTAGTCGAAAGAACCAGATTGCCAATTAAATATTGAGATGAAGTGCGATCTCCAGAGATGAAGTGCGTAATGCTGTGTGGGGCTGTGGAGAAAATAAATCTCCTGGAACCAGACAGCTTAAGGTTCACATTTGAGTTTTTTTTGAAAGTTCCTGGGACAAGAACTATTAAGGATCTGATTTTGTGCTGTTATGGAATGGTTTTTTTCGATCATAGTTCAAATTTCTAGAGATGTAACCTCCTCTCTATCATTGCTCTCATTCCGCAAAAACCGATGATCCTATAGTTTCGTACATGATTATCGTACCAATTAGCTGATGATCGAGGGAGTCTTTTACCAAGTTGTCAGCCAAAAATATTAGACCACGGTCGACGTTCGTCGATCATCTCTTGGCTTATTATCGGATGGTTCAAAACGGCGTTTCTTCCTAATAGGCAAATTCTTGATAGCCCGTTTATGCATAAACTAATTACTTTCTTGGTGACATACAGCAAAAGAAAACAACAACCCATGTGTTTTACAAGTGATTTTGTCATGGCTTTATGATTCGATAATGGTGGGATTTTTCAAAGATGTGCTTAGCAGCTTTTGGTTTCGGTTCTAAAATGGTGCTCAGGGAATGTCGGGGTTGTTTACACTCTGGTATGGCTTCGGTCCTCTTATTGGTAAGTTCCAACGTCCGAATGCCAATTTCATTATGGTGATAGCAATGGAGATCCATTTGGCCCCATACATTTTATCTTAATTATGGAGTCGCTCTCATCTTTCGTTATCTTAAGGGCCATCTGATGCGGGGATTTTTTAAGGGCATCAAAAATTGGTGTCGTCTCTTAAAATATTTCCCATCTTTTTATTAATTTCGGATTGATGCGGTCTTTATTGGTGAGTGGTCTATTGCTAATCTATCTGGTATTACTCACATTCTTCATTGTTTTTCTTTTGTTGTCACGGGTCCTCACGATCAATCTTAAGAAAAGTTCACCTTCTTTGGAGTCCAGGATTCGAAGTGAGGATGTTATAGCTGCATCTTATATTTTGGTTGTTCGACTATGAAAGAAACCCCTTTTAAATACTTTAGGGGTGAATTGTTGGAAGGGAATAGCTCGTCGACCTCAGGCATGGTGACGATACGATTGGTAAAACTTAAGGGCTCTTGTCTATCTAATTGGAAACTTAATACTTTATCTGTTTGGAGGAAAGGCTTACTCTTTTTAAAGTCGGTTCTCAAGGGCCAGACACTAGTTAATAATATGTCCTGCTATAAGGTTCCTAAGTCGGTGTTACAAACGATGGAGTCCATAACGTAGACATTTTTTCAATGGTGTTCAATGTGACGAGAAGGAAAATAGTGTGAGCAAATGGGTTCCAAGGTTCATGCGTCAAGAAGATTTAATCGGAGTTTAGGTGTCACAAGGTGTTTATGCTTAAATAGGGCGCGGCCTTTTTAAATGGGTTGTGGAAGATTCATAATCACGTGAGTAATCATTGTGGTGTCGTTCTTGTTCCCCCCATCATGTCTATGCATGGGCTCCTCCTCATTATATAAATTATCTCGTATTCGTTACTCGACTTGAAATCCATTATTCCGGGAGGTGCATATGCTTCAAGGAATCGTGGTGTGGGACCTGGAATTTCCACGATGGTCATAGTTCCGTGGAGGGTAAATGGTTGACTACGCAACGCAATTTTGGAATGAAGTTTGGATTTGGTGAACGAACCAGAGCTTCGTGTTAATGTTTCCACGAATTATGCTTTAGGAGATTAATAAAGATTGTACGTGGCTGATAAACTGCAATTCTCGGTTACCCTCTTTCTCTTCGTCGTTCTGTTAAGAGGAGGGTTGATTCTTCTCAATTAGCACTTTCTTCAAACCTATAATTTGAAGGGACATTGTTGTCTAAATATGGAGGATTAAATGGGTGTGGTAGATTTAAATGGGGAATGTGTTTTTCGGGTCAACAGATGTTCGCATGGATCTTCTTGGCTGAATGTTTCTTTGCCAGAAAGCCCCACTACTGCTACTCGATGGGTTAAATATGTTCCAATAAAAAAAATAAAATGTTTATTGCTTGGAAGGTTTTTTCTGGATCGGTTGCACTAATCGAGCCATTTACATCATGCGTGGTTTCCTAGGTTTCGATATTTTATGTCCGCTTAGCTCCTCTGCTCAGGCAAGATTCCTCGCACTTGTTCTTCAGTTGCAAATTGTCTACGGATATCGTTAGGATGCGAGGTATGCAGGGGTGTGGACATCTCGTAGCCGCTGGTACGGAAATCATCATAGGACGCCCTTGTTTCATATGTCTAATTTGGCTAATTGGTTCAAATTTCCATCAGATTAAAAGCTCTAGGGTCTCTAAGGGATAAATATTTGCTGAAGAGTTCTTAATAAACTTGTGGAGCGTATGGGATTGTGTTCTAAATCAGTTGCTCTTCTCAGGACGAAAAGCCCCTCGTAAAGATGTTATTTTGACGAATTGTTATCGCGCTAAAGTCTTTTCACTTGGTGAGTCTTTCTAGATGAAATTTGTACTTTTAGTTGGGATAGGTTGGATTGCTACACCACCTATTTGATCTCTTGTAAATTCTTTTTCTAAATCTTCTTGCTAGTTGGTTTTTAATTATAATGTTGCCTGTTCTTACAAAAAAAATAATATCGAGGATTGAATTTCCAAGATATCATATCCAATCGTGAGTTAACAGTTTCCTTTGATGCTAAAACATAACAAAAAAGCAATAGTCTGAAGATTGACTCAGCGGACCAAACTACGATGCCACAATCTCCATTGAGCAGTAGTAAAACTACATTAGCATTGTATCTCTTAAAAATCCAACCACGCTTTGTTTGGTACCGAGAGTTCAATCTTTATATCCAGCATTAGAGTAATCGTAAAATACTTTATCTCCTCATCACTGTTGTAATCACCGTACTTTAGATTTAGAATCCTAGAAACCTGGTATAACGAAAATGTTACGGCCACTAATCCATCTCCGATTATTTCTAATGATAGGAAGAACAACCATATCATCATCAAACCTTTGATCAAACAAGGCTACATCTGAAGACCCAAGCATATCTCATCTATCATGCCAAATGGAACTAGTTCTTTCGTTTCTAATCTCATGAAAGACATGATGTTTGATTTTATCCCTACGAGCCAAAAAATTACACCATCCCCAATTGTCATGACTGTTAGTAGATATCTCTCAAATGCTCATTGCTTTTAATTTTACCAAACTGGCTCATTTTACCTAAAGAGACTCATTTCTTGCCATAAATTTCCAAAGCGGCTAAACCATAATATAACTTCTTCCAAACTTCAAAATAAAATCTAAGAGCTCCGGGTACAGTTGACCGTCGTGCTCGTGGCTCGTGCAAAAGTGGTATTGCCGAACATCACCACTTTTTCCTAAAATACCAAGATACACGAAAACAACACGCAAAAAACATCTCTCTGGGTAACAACCAACATTTCTGATGTTATAGTGACCCCACCTTTTTTTATTCCTTTTTTCAACAACAACAAATATATATTTTTTAAAAACAATACATTAATAAAAATAAATTTAATTAATAATATAATTCCCCACCGACCTTGTAGGACTCTGAAAGCTCTTTCAATATCTTTTCTTGCACTTTCTTGAACTCTTTTAAACTTCATTGTTTTTTGATCCCTTGCTATAGTAAACGCTTTGACAAACGTAGACCATTGAGGATAAATTCCATCCGCTAAATAATAACCTTTTTCGTATGTTTTTCCGTTTACTACAAACGGAGCTTCTGGAGCTTTATCCGTTAGAAGGTCATCAAATAACGGTGAACCGTATAAAACATTAAGGTCGTTATTTGCCCCCGGTACCCCAAAATATGCATGCCAAAACCATAATTGTTGATCCGCAACGGCCTCAAGCATTATAGTCGGGTATTTTTTATCACGTCTTTTGAATTGACCATGTAAGGCCTTAGGACACTTTGTCCATTCCCAATGCATACAATCAATGCTCCCGAGCATTCCCGGGAGCCCGTGTTTCCTTTCATGCAATTCATATACATGTTGGACATCTTCTAAATTAGGTTTTCTCAAAAACTCTTCAACATACAATATGTATATGCATTTAGTGAAGTTCCATAAACATTCACGTGAACAACGTTCGGCAACTTGCAAATACTCATCAAATGCATCGGGTGATGTACCATATGCCAATTGGCGTATGGCGGATGTGCATTTCAAAGTAGCACTTAAACCTAAACGGCCGGTACAATCGGGGCGTTGTTTAAAAAAATAGAAGTAATCGGGGAGAGGGTCAACATCATAATTAGTAATATCATGCACAATTTTTTTTAAAAGTCTAGAACTCATACGATACCTTCGCCGAAAATATTCTTCCGGATATATTGGTGGAGTGTTTTCGTCGCCAAAATAATCTCGCCGTAACTTTTCTTCGGCAACTTCGCGTTCACGCGGTATGTATCGCCTACTTATTCTTTCCGAATTACCAACCGAACTTTCGCCTTCATCACCCTCCAAACTTTCATATTGTTTAAAATATTCATGATATTGTGCATACCGATCCATATCGAGTTGAGTGTAATAGTCGTAAAAATCGGACATATCATTGTTGGGATTCATAGTGTTTTTTGTGTTGTATATAAAGAAGTGTGTGAAAAAAATAGAGGTTTGAAGGGGTTTTTATAGGATTTTAATAGGGTAATTTTTTGAAAAAATTGGGTACCAAAGCACAAAAAAGGCTAGTTTGACCTCCCTTAAATTTCTATCCGTTACATATTATTCAAATTTTTTAAAAAAATAAAAAAATTAATGCACGAAAACGCGAGCCTGTTGTGGTCCTCGCGTTTTCGTGTGGCGTTTTCGCACGACCATTTGGGCTGGTTGTACCGGCGCGAGGCACGAAAACACCAACTCCGTTGTGGTGTTGGCGTTTTCGTGTGACGTTTTCGTGCCAAAACGTCAAAAATTGCCACCGTACCGGGGCCTCTAAGCCTACCTTGCTCTTTAGGTTTACACACGTCTTTATATGCCACTTTAGCCTTCTTTAAGAGTCATTTTACTTTGGCACGAAAGAAATATATACACTGATGCCCAATAGACTTGCATTGATGACAATACTAATTCAATAAGTTGAAATCTTCCTTCATAAGAATAAGTCTTATTCCTCCAACAACTTATCTTTTTCAGCAACTCTTTCCACTAGACTTTTACGGTCTTTGACATCCAATCTTTTGGCCAATAGAGGGAGACATAGATATCTCATGGGGAGCTTACCAATCTAAAAAGACACTATCTAGAATATCTCCTATTTGGTAGAAGCAGTCACCCTGCCATAAAATATTGTGCTTTTTGACAAATTAGGAAAAGGAATGGATGCTTGGTATTACGTGGAAGAATAACCCTAAAAAGTCTCACCATTTGGCACCCCAGGGAGCTTTATGCTTAAGTCTCATGGGCTTGTTTGACAGCTTATTTCTAAGCTGTCAAATAAGCTCTAAAAAAACACAAATTTGGTCAAACAGATTGATTTGTGCTCTAGATAAACAGCTTGTGCCATCCAATTTTGAGCCTTTTTAAAAAGCAAAAAAACCTGCTGTGATTTTGTTTAAATGAAAAAGGGACATTGGGTTTTTCTAAAACCTGGCCACTAGCAAAGACTGGTTACTTTTTTGACTCACAAAGTCAAAAGACCAAAGAGTGTGGCAGCTTGTTTTTAACACACAAAATACACACTTTTTTGACACTCCAAATTCAAACCACAAGTGCTTAATCAAATAAGCACTTGTGATATTTATAAAAATCTCACAGTTTCAAAGCAAGTTTATAAACCTTTGAAAAACAATTTTAAAAACTAAAAAACTTTTAAAAACAGCTTTAAACTAGCTCAAAGATTATGCTTAAACTGACTAAGTTACCTTAACCCAAAGTCTAACAATTTTGAACCCGTTTTTTAGGGCTTATGCAAAAACACTTTATAGTGACTGTCAAAACAAAAGTAAACTTGAAAACAGATTTAAAACTAAAATAGCTAATTCCTTTTATCTACTTTCACTAAGGTTAACCTACTTAAGCTAAGTGAGCTTTAAAAACCCTAGCTTATTAATAGGAAATAAGCACTTTCTCTACTAGCTTATTCTACTTACTTTGACAGAATTTTAAAAATGAAACATAACTTGATTTCAAACATAAAACAGGATAAAACTAATACATCTATAACTAATTAAGGAAAATGAAACAGGATTCAACATGAGATTTCAAAAGAATAAGCAATTTGGGTTAAGCTAGAATTAGGCTAAATTGAGGCTTGAGAAATTAAACCTGAGAAAGTTTGTTGTCTCAGAACCAAAGCCACTCTTTCTGAGTTCGATCGTGTGTGTGGCCTTACAAAAATTACATCTAAGTGGCTCTTGCCTATATTCCCTGAGATAAAAGCTCAATAAGCTAATAATAGATTATTTCTTCATGGCTTCAAAATCACAATCAATTGAAATTCATGAACTAATTCAATATGAAAACAGTATATAAGAGCTTATAAACAAGTTTTAAACTGATTTAGAGCTTTTAACAAGAATAAGCTCTTAATGGGCTATATTGAGAGCTTATTGAGTAAAAAGAGCTTAATTCTTTCATTAAAACTGAAAAATTAAAAAAGCATTAAGAGAAGTTAACTTAAAAATACTTTAAAATACTTTTTAAAACTACACTAAAACGACATAAAAACTGAATCAAAAACTGAATACTAGCCAAAATGGCTTTACAAAGCTATTTATAGCAAAAATGAATATAACTAGGTCTTCTTTTTCTTCTCTTCTGTTGTGCTTCTTTGAACACACATAAAAGGGGGTGTGTTTGTTTTGTGAGTGGTTCACAGCCTCTCATCTTGGCCTTGAATTCTTCCAAAGTCAATCTTGGACGTCGAAATGAGCTTAGAGGGTTGTGAGATTGCCAACATGGCACCTTTGTAACTGGGAAAGGTGGTGGAGGAGGGGGAAAATGAATATCCATGGGGGAATTGGGTTTGCAGGGTAAAAAGAGGGTATACAAACCCGTGATTGTTTTTGGGAGGGAAAAAACGAGCGGGAAAAGATGTTAGGGTCATAACAGAGTGTAGGTTTGAGAACTTGGCAAAAATGGTCCTTGAAGGATATGACTTTTATTGCACCGTAGGTCCTTGTGGTTATATAACTTTTGGGGACTTGGCAAAACAAGTCCCCAAGAGTTATATAACTCTTTGCAACAATAGTCCCTTTGGTGTACAAGTATGGGGACTTGGCAGTTTTGCCCCCCCACTTGTCACTTTGAGTATTTTGCACAATTAGCCCTTGTGGTTATTTTTCTCTTTTCTCTTTTAAAATACAAGTTTAGGGATTTACAATTTCAGTCCCTAAACTTGTATTTCTTTGTCTTTTAGCCTCGGGGTTGACTTGGGTTGACTTTGACCAGTTGACTTTTCTGTTGACTTTTTGACTTGATTGACTTTCTGGCTTTGATTTGGCTTTGTCTTTCACAGTCTTTTCCATTCCGAATCCGGTTTTGTCGTTTTGGCTTTGTTTTTCGTCCTTTTCTTAGTTATCCGTTCCTGTACAACACAATTAGCAAAACAAGCATATATTTGGCATTTTAAGTCCGTTTTTGGTTATTTTAGCTCGTTTTTAAAGGTAAAAGGTATGTGTAATTAAGCACATACCAAAGAACGAGGCTTGACAATTTTTATCCAAGCATCTTTTGAAGCAGGTTCATCAGATTTGAATTCCTTGAAACTCTGATGTATGAGATATAGTCTTCTTTGGTAACCAAACTCGGTAAGTCTTTCCTTTTCCAGGATTGACAGAGTGTACCTGCACTTGAGTTAGAAGTACTTTGCACTAATAAGAGTTTGATTGCATTTCATATGGGTTAGTTGATATTATCATTTGAACCATTTGGAGGTTCACTGTCAACTTTGGTTTGTTGTGACTTTCGGTTGAATATCTTTCCAGTAGGTAATCCACCTAAGACTAACAGTCTTGAATATCTATACCCTGGTCGTTTTCCACCTTAAGACAAGACTAGGGTGTGTGGTTTTCATGCATAGCGGAAGACCTTATTGAGGAGAAAACCTTGTCCGTATACCAATCATGCTAACCAGGTTTATGAGTGTGGTTCTTTGTTAACGGGGATTGTTGTTTCTGATCTTGAGGGACTAAACTTTAGCAAAAGATTCACTTATTCAGGAATATTTGTTTACAATCATCATGAATTTGTATTAAAAGTATATTTATGACAAATCAAAAAAAACAAATTGTTTGGAGTCAATAAGAAACTAGAATCCAGAGTGGTCTTATAGGAGGCAACACCATTTTGTCATTCCACCACTACAATTAGATACAGGAGACACTCTTTATATGTTCTTGGTTATTGGCTTGTACAAGCATTAGGAGTGTAGTGTGCTCTAGTAGAGGCACTATCCCTATGATTAGGAAATATTGGTTTTGTCTTTGTGTCATTTTCCTAGGCATCCTCTAGAAAGTAACGTATAAACATATCATTAGAACCATACGATTTTTTTATATGGAATATTCCTAGAGTAGTTAGGTGCATTCACCTGATGAGGTTTTGCAGCAGCAGATTCTCTAACTTTAGGCAAATAATGAGGAGTGACTGTTTTTGACAAATCATTTTTCTCATCAACTTGGGAGGCAAACCGTGGTCTTGACATTCTAGGTCGTTCAGACGTAAACGCATTCGGTTGTCTAACAACTAAATGGTTTCTAGATGGTTGTAAAGGCGGCTTCCCTAAGATTGATGCTTTGGCAAACTTAGAATCTACGATATTTCCTTTTAACTTTCTAAGTTCATTTTTTAATGCCGCATTTGCAAAAACCTTTTCCTGAGCTTTTAAATCAGCATTTTCGACAGACTTTTGATTAATTTGAGATATTAAAGAGTCACTGTTGTCTTTATTCTGAACGCGTGTCTTTTTAATTGTATCATAAAGTTCTTTGTAAGTCTGTTTCAAATGCTCTTTTTCTTTATGTAATTGCTCATTTGCTGCAAGTAATTTAGCCACACTATGTTCTAATTCGATTTTAATGTTTCAATTTCTCGATGTCATTTTTAACTTTGGCTTCATTACTTGCTTCCTTCACACTTTTAATTTGATTCTTCAAGTCGCAAATTAGTGTGGTTTTGGCCTGTAGCTGAGCTTTCAAATCATTTATCACAAAAAATTCACGAAATTCAGGATATTCCTTATTCTTACATGGTTTGTTACTATGAAAACTTTCTTCCTTTTGTTGTATTGAAATTTCAAGTGAAATTCATGTTTTTTCAAAGTTGTAAAATTCATTTATGAAGTTCATTTGTAATCTTTCAATACAAACCATATCTTTCGTTTTGAGAAGCTCAGCATTAAGCAAAGCATCCTGGTCAATCTCTCCTCCCCTATGACACATATTTGTTGAAGTAGGAGTGGTATTGCTATCAATAGTTTCCAACAGATGTGTGTCATAATTGGGTTCAGATTGCTCAGTATGCTGTTGTTCATTAGCAAGGATATTATGTAGAGCAGTCAATTGTACCTCAGCAAATGGCTCTTCGTCATTTACTGGTCTGATATCTGCATCCACAACTTGTGTGGTATAAATTCATGAACTGCTATTGTATCCCCCCCCCCCCCCCCCCTCCATGCTTGTCCGGGCTTTGTTCCCACTGCTTGCTGTGAACATACCAACCCTAGCATCAACTACTTCACGCATATCGACAATTTTCCTATTGCCTTTTGGAATCTGAGTTTCAACTCTGATTTGCTGAATTGCATTGTGTTTTCAGGCTCTATCAAACGGCTTGTTTGATACAATCAAGTGTCATCCATTACTTGAAACTGGATTGATCTGATTTCTTGAGACTGTTTGGACAATTGACTTAATCTTGATGCTCATGAAGTATTTCATCATGCAAACTGACTTTCCATTTCCTTTTATTGCTATTAACTTCATTTTCTTTCATGTGTAATACACCATATGTATTTACAACTCTATGAATGACCACTTCAAGTGTATCCAGGTTCTCGAGTAACTCACGTCTGTACGCACTAGGTTCACAGCGCGTGGAAGGCTTGAATTCTTGTTGCCAACCTTTGATTCAGAAGATACGTTGATTAATCCCTTTTAAGGCTAAGGAAATCCTTGAAACTATGTTCTGAGTGCTTGGCGGGTCAAGTCTTTACATTAACCCCTGAAGATTATCTCTTTCAAGTTGTAGCCTTTAACTGATCCAGATTATGAAAACATCTTCAATTTGAAAGTCTGGCTATTTCACCAAAGTTTATGAGCGAACTCCAGGTTTTAAATGCATCAAAGCATAAGCGTAATTTAAGGAGATAGATATCATGAAGATGTGTCTCGAGTTGTTCAAACCATGTCATGCACTTGGAGTGCCTTTGTTTTGCGAGCCGTTGCGTCAGTTGAAGCTCTTTCTCTTTTAAATTAGAATTAGAAGATTCCATTGTGATTCGATGTGTGAAATAAAATTAAGGATCTTAAGAAGATAATGTGATGAGGTTGTGGTTTCCAAGTGCAATTAAACGTTCCGGGATTTTTTACAAAGTCTAGGATAAAACCGATAAAAGATTAACGGGATTTTACAAAATCAATAGAAAACCGTGAATGAATAATTGTTTGTGATTTAGGTTTGTTTGTTTGGTTTATTTATCGTTGAAGTACTTGGTTGTGGTATTTGGTTTGTTGATTTGTTTGAAATTTGGCGCAGTGGATTTGAATATAAAAAATTACCTATTACCCAAAATCTAAATTTGGTGTAAAAATAAGCTAAAAAAGGCTAAAGAAAAAAATTATATTTTACTTAATTTTTCCCGCCAAAAAGTGTCGCTAAAAAGGTGTCGACCGAAAAATTTTTTACCCTATTACCAAATTTTGAATTTGATGTAAAAATAAGTTAAAAATGCTATAGAAAAAAGATTACAAATTACTTAATTTTTCCGCCAAAAAGTGTCGCTAAAAGGGGTGTCGTCTATAGATTAACCAAACCGCTGCTTATTATTTTAATCAAACCGCCGCTACAAATGAGCAAACCGCCGCCTGAACTGAACCAACTCGCTGCCTAATTAAATACGCAAACCGCCGTGTAATTAGACTAACTCGCCGCCTTGAATTTTTTATTCAAACCGCTGCCAAAATTACTTTAGCAAACCGCCTTGACCTTTGGCAACTCGCCGTCTTTTAAATTAATCAAACCGCCGGTGTTCTTTGAATTTTGGGCATTATGACGTTTCTTTTTGTTCAATATAATAAGCAACTCGCCTCCAACCTGTGTAACTCGCCACCAATAAAGGGCAAACCGCCGTGGTGTATGGCAAACCGCCACCCGTTTTTGTTGATTAAAATAATCAACTCGCCACTGTGGTCAACAAACCGCCGTTGATTTTTACCTAAAAATCGTAAGATCTTGGCACCTTTCTATTCAAACGCACCATAGGAAACCCATAGGACGGATTTTTGATTATTAACTTCAAGTGAGCCTTTTAATCACGAATCTAAGCTCTAACATGCAATACTAAGAAAATATATCAAGATTAAACTTCCTATAACATGTATTTCTTCTTGGATCATAAAAAATGAAGCAACCCTCCACGAAGAACACTAAGCTTTATTAGCTTATAATTCAAACTATGAGCTTATGTAATCCTTGGAATGATAACACACTAACGTTCTTTTAATGTGTTGTAGAAAGGAACTAGAACAAGATAAGGCAAGAAATAAGCAAACACAAATCTGAGTGTGGACTTTTTTAGATCAAAAAATAAACACGAATTTGGATTCCTTTTAACCACAAGAATCAACCACGAATCCACACGTAGCTCTGATGCCAATTGTAGGATCCCAAATTCACACAAACATGTATAGATCTAGAGAGAGACAGTTAGAGAGCGAGAGAATGGTTGAGAGAAACTAAGGAAAACACACTAAAGAGTGTGTCGTTAAAATGAATTAGATGCTTACCTTCCAAATTTGGAAGAGGTATTTATAGTTCTTACAAAACACCGGGTATTAGTACACGGTTTAATACCGAAAGTCGTACGTTTAACTATTAAACTACGAGCTATAATGAACAATAAAATACACGGGGTGACCGAGTCTTTTTCTAATATCTAACAGAAAGTAAAACAAATAACAAGTAAATAAATAAACCGATAGCAATTGTTTCGGCTTTATCTAGGGGTTTTTTTTTTAAAAAAACCCTAAGTATTCTTAGATTAAGTGTTCACCATTTTTATAAGTATAACACGTTTTGAATATACGAAATAAATAATATGAGTTTTATAATTTATAGAATTATAAAATATATTTTTCGTCTTTTAGCCGATTATTAAAATAATGTTTTATTATTTTGTCATTTTGTCGGATTTTTAAAAAAGTAAGTTTTTGTAAAAATATTTCTAAGTATAATATTTTTGTAAAATTTTGGCATGGCCCGTTTGTTTATAAACGCTTTCCAAGGTTGTAGATCTTATTCCCAAACACTTTTCCTCAAATAATCAATTTTCGACGAAATACCAAATCCCACGTTTACCCTACGTTTTATCAAAACATAGTTTTAAACGACTTATTTTAAATATTCCTAAACTATATAAGTATAAATTAAATAATTCGAACAAAATCCGTTTTAAACATTTAAGTTTACTTGTTTTTAACTTATTGGGGCGTAAGGCCCAACGTTTAGTCCAAAATCATTAGTCTTAGCTTTTAGTCCACAATAGGCCTAATATCGAGTTTACTAATTGGTCCAAATAACGAAAAACTCAATAATATCAATAAGCCAAAAATAAACAAAAGTCAAATAAGCAAAAATAGTTAAGTCATCAAAATAAGCCGGTCCCCCCGGGGGCGCCCCCCGCCCAGGCTCCGCCCCCCCACACCCCGCACCCCCCCCCTCCACCTCCCAGCCCCACCCGGGCCCCCCCGTGTAGCCAAATAAACCATAAGCCGCGAGCTTAATGGGCTCATTGTAGGCTATCCGGCCCAATGACCATGACTAGCTATCCCACCTCTTAAACCGACACTTTTCGACTGAAAGAAACACTATAAATAAGTTGAAAAATGAGAACTCGATGTGTATGTATTAAACAACATAGTTAAAAAAAATGTAATATATAAATAATATAGTCATGAAAATTATAACCCTAACTATCAATAGTCCTATGTATCTACAGGAGCAATCTCTAAAAACGTCACTTAGCATCGAAAGCGCCACTTGGTCAATCTCGAGTTATTTTCAATGTTATAAATAGCGTGAGGCGTGGCTTGGCGGCATGACTAAGTCTCACGCCTTTGCGAGCCATAACGAGTCATAACGTTTTTAATGCCACTACTAGAAAAAATGCCATTAGCAAGAATTAAAAATCGTTGCTAAATTGTGCATTTAGCATCTAATTTAACAAGGAAAATGTTAAGATAGTTGTAATTTTTTTAGCAACAAAAAATTAGTTGCTATTTCTTCAAATGATCATAAATATTGGTTGCTAATTTAGCAACTTCTAAATAATTTCGTTGCATTCTAAAATTAGCACCCGTCGAATTAACAACTAACACCAAAATTAGCCCAAAATTGGTGTTAGTTGCCAATTCGACGGGTGCTAATTTTATAATGCAACGAAATTATCTAGTCGCTGCTAAATTAGCAACCAATATTTATGATCATTTGAAGAAGTAGCAACTAATTTTTCTGTTGCTAAAAAAATTGCAACTATCTTAACATTTTCCTTGCTAAATTAGATGCAAAATGCACAATTTAGCGACTTCTAATTGTTGCTAATGACATTTTTTCTAGTAGTGTGCGTGACTTAAAGCGGCACAAAATATGAAAATATTTATATCATATTACAAATATATTGAGTTTACAAAAAGTGTCATAGATAAAGAATAAAGTCAAGAAACTATCTTTGCGTGTAATTTTTTTCATTTCTATATAAAAATACAATTTTTATCGAAATTGAATTCAAAAAAAGCCTTCACGCATTACGTTTAATCGCGTCTTATCACGTTTTTCACTCCTCATCTCACGTTAAGCCTTAAGCCCAAGCCTTGGTCTATTGCGTGGCGTGGAGGTCACGCCTCGCGCCTTTACAAGGCCTTTGCGGCGCCATAGCACGCCTTTTAGAACCATGGTTATTTTACATGAGTTATATCAACCCAGAGAAACGAAAACATAAATAAAGGCATTGACCTTCTGATACGACCCCTCAATATTATTATTTTTATTATTAGTATAATATATCATTAGTTAGTAATGAGGTGTCATTTTATACACTATTCCGGGATCATTTAACCCCCTAAATCATGCAAATATGCTCAAATTACGTGCTTAATCGTTTGTTTTCAGCTTTTTAGCACTTGGATGACTTTTGAAGGAAATACACATGACTTGGGCTCATTTGGAGAAGAAACGGACAAGATTACGGACCTACATCAAATCTCATGATGACTTTTGCAAACAGTGGCTGGAGACGGCGTTACAAGCATAAAGCGACGCCGTCGTGATCAATCTAGTGACGACGTCAGGATTATGACGACGGCGTCAGGACGTGCCGACTTAAAGAGGATCTAGAATCGTCTACATGGCGACGGCGTCAGGAGCACAAAGCGATGCCGTCGCGTCAACAACTCTATAAATATAAATCCGTTTTTAGGGTTTTAGTGTGTAACTTTGGGATAATTTTGTATAACCCTAGGGAGACGAACCCTATTCGTTTTAGGAGCTTTATAGGTCATTTTAGGGCCTCAAAACCCTATTGTACTATCTTGGATCCATGTTTCAATCAAGTAATGTATTTATCTTTAATCATTCAATATGTCTATGTGTTGTTTGATTAATTTATCTTCTTGCTTTATTCATAACATGCGAGGCTAAACCCTCCTTTGTATTTATCTATGATTGCATGAAACTTATATTGTAGATCCTTTTAATGTTGCTTCTTGTTGATGAATGTGCGCGTTAGGCTTTAGCAAACCAGCTTTTGTCTGTATCGTTTTTGATATGTCTAGGGAAACGCGAGTAGTGTAGAAAGGATACCATCGGTAACAGTCTTCATACTACCTTAGGTACACTGCCTAGGGTATTATAAAACTTCTTGTAGAAGTCCCTTACGACTCCGAACATCAAGTTTTTGGCGCCGCTGCGTGGGGAATAGTTAGGTTTTGATCATAGTTTAACTTAGTTCTACTCACTTGAATCCTTTCAAGTGAGAATTTAATTCCGTATATTAGCTTTCTTGTAGTCTATCTTTTCTTTGTGTTATTTGTTTCGTAATCCATTCTCGTCAACCACCATGGGAGACGCGAATTCTATCCCTACTCTTGGAGATTAAACCAAACCTAGCCATGAAGGTTACTGGAATACCATTGAGCTCCCCGTAGGGAACAATGTGGTACCTCTTCGATCTGACACCATCCGGTTGGTGCAAAACGGATGCTCATTCCACGGACTTCGGTCCGAGGATCCAAACCAACACCTTAAGGATTTCTTAAAACTTGTGGACTCACTTGACCTTGACGGTAAAAACAGGGAAAGAACGCGCATGCGTTTATTTCAATTTTCCCTTCGCGATCAAGCTAGCAACTGGCTTGAACGTCTTTCAGCAGGATCCATCACCACATGGGAGGATCTTACTACTCGTTTCCTTGCTCAATTCTTTCCACCGGGAAGGACTGTAAAACTCCACAACGATATCCTGGTGTTCCAACAACATCATGGAGAATCTCTATCAGAAGCATGGACTCATGTCAAGGACTTGCTACAAAAATTCTATCATCATGGCATCGATCGTTGGCTTCAAATCCAGATTTTTTATGATCATGTCTCGTTTCATCTTAAGTGTGAGATTGACCGCGCAATCCCATCACAAGATGAACCATTGACCAATCGGCCGGTGGCAAGCTTCGTGACAGAAACGCCGAAGAATCCTGGGCATTATTAAAGGACCTCGCCCTCTATGATAACGAAAGTTGGAACGACCCAAGGGATTTCGCTAAGTCGGTCAATGCAATATCTTTGCCTCAAGATGTTTCGAGTACTTCCGACCGTCGCCTCATCAAGCTCGAGGAAGTTCAACGCTTGATAGAAGCTCATCTTGCTCCGACACAACCTACTCAAGTGAACAAAATCACTACCTCATGTGAAATCTACAGTGGTCCCCACGACACTCAGTATTGCATGGAAGATCCCGAACAAGCCTTTGTTGAATATCCATCCTCGCGTAACCACGAAGCAGGAGGTAAGTGGCATACTTTTAAGCCCGAGCAAAACAATCTTGGTGACACCTACAATCCGTCATGGAAAAGTCACCCAAACCTTAGGTGGAGACAACCCAAAAATTCCCAAAATAATCTTTCAAACCCACCTAACCGGTTCCAACCCAACGGATCGATCTCGAACCGCCCCTTCAACAACAATCCTCAAAGCTTTAACAATCAACCAAATCTAGAAGGATTGGTATCCAACTTCATGGCATCTCAAGACGCTAGATTGTCCAAGTTTGAAGCTGATTTCAAACAACAACATAGCGAGATGGCCAACAAAATCGACACAGTATTAAAGGCCATCACCGATCGATTGGCAGGATCACTACCGAGCGACATGGTTAAGAACCCGAAGGTGAGTACTTCTCTAGTTTTGTCTGCTCGTTCTTACCCAACAATAGACCCACAATGTGCAACCCATATCCATGGTTCGATCAACACTATCACGATACATCCCAAGCAAAAAAACGAATCACGTGATAGCATAGCTAAGGAATATGAGCAAGAAAGAGAGGGCGACCCCGAAGACACCAACACCATTGCATACATTGAAGAGCGAAGAGATATGCCACTGCTAGAGCGGAAAGACATAACTGGTCTTGGTAATTCAGGGTCTAACAAAGATGACGAGGGAATTGAATGTTTAGATGTTGAAGAACCTCTAGATTTAGTTGACATAAGTGAGGAATCGGTTTATGAATCGTTGATTAAGGAAATGCATAAATGCTCGCTTAATTATGACTTTAAGATTAAAAAGGGTGACCCAAGAAACCTTAAAATTCCCTGCATGATAGGTCATAAATTCACGGCTAACTCATATATTAATGTTGACCTACCCATGAACATCATGTCCTTGGCCTATTATAACTCTATTAGAAAGAATGGATACGAGTATAGAGGAAGAGATTTTTTAGGATTAGGAAGGGATATGCACGTATTTGTAGGAAATATGAGTTACGTCATAGATTTTACCATTTTGGAAAATATTGAGACTAACATCGACCCTAGCTTGTCCCATGTGATCTTTGGACGACCCTTCATTGAAATCGCCTGCCTAGCTATAAATAGGAAACACGGGTTAATGATTTTTACGGACGGAACTAAAGAGATCACCTTAAGATCCATATAAGACCTAAAAGAGCGTATTGTCTATCAAATCACACGATGTATTGTCATCTAAGTAATACTCATGAAGTATGACTAAATAGAGGATGTAGGAACCCATCCGACTTAGACGAAGTTTTATATGCAACCCATTAAGCTGGACCCGAAATACATGACAAAATGGACGATTGAAGGAGATTCACGTAAGAACGTGTGACTCGGTCTAGCTACAAGACTCGTAAATAAAGAAAAACGCTTCCTTGGAGGCAACCCATGTATTTTTCCCGCACTTAGGATGTCGTTAGTGTTTTAATTCTTTTTGTTTGTTTTTATTTATGTTTTGAAATGAATTTTGTAATCATGCTTTGTTTGTTTTATAACTTCGTCCTTATTTGCAATCAAAACGTATTGCAACAAAATAAGTTGTAAGGGAATATATCCGTTTTTAAGAACCAAAATTCAACCATTTTAAAATAAATGGTTTTAGAATTAATTCGTGCAGTTTTCGAATCATAAGATGGTAACGATTAATTCTATGTTTTTAAATGCAGTGCTTTCTTCAGCATTTAACTAATAAAATTACGTGAGGAAATTTCTCAATTAAAAATGAAAAAGGTTTTTTTTCATAGACCTGGAGACGGCGTCGGGATTAACACTTCGACGCTCGCATCTCCAGGATGTGAAAATTCAATTTTTTTTTAGTATTCTGAAAAATAAAAAGGGCAATATATAAAAATTGTAATTCTTTTGTAAACCTGTAATAAACTTATAATTACATCATTACTCTTTATTGCCTAATCTTTACTGCTTTCATAGAGTCAAAACCCTAAACTCACATTGTATTTATATCTATCCCGCCGATTTTATGCTTGGTGTAGTTGTCTTTGTCTTTGATTACAGGTTTATATTTGACGAAAAAGCTGGAATTCTTAGGAAGTTCATTGGATGGATTAGTGGGAGGTACGTTTTAAACTAGTTTATTCGCATGTTTCTTCTCCATTATTGACAAACCAGGGATACAAGTTTCTTTTCCTTGTTTTCTTTTCCCCTGTATTCGCTTTAAACGGTACTCTTATAGAACACTTTAGGTACAATGTTCAACTTAATGTAGGAAATAACCTTAAGACTATTCCTTTCACTTCCATTTGCATTGTCCTTAAATAATGGGTAATATAATCGAAACATAGCATAAAAAGGAAATTTTAAACCCAAATTAACAAAAAATTTAAGACACATAAAATACCGATGAAAATCCAAGTATTAATAGCGTCTCGTGGATAGAAATGTGTATACTAGCACAAAAACCCTCAAAATATTCGCACCCAAAAATGTGAGGTTCGCCTTTAATCTTTAAGGAATTCGGGATCCATTGTTATATACCCAAATATTTTTATAAATTTACTTTTGCTCGAGTTAAGGTTCGAATGCAGTCATGAATGTGTCTATTTCGTCGTTACGGATGTTAGTATGGTCCTTTGTCGCAGTTTTTCTGGAGCATTGGAAATCGTATGAATTATATGAGTGTACCAGTAGTAAATTAAATTTCTAGAAACTTATTTTTGTGATGCATCCCGAGACCACGCTATAGTAAAGTATAAGGATTGCAGATAAAGGCATTCTAAGATTGACCCATTTTTGAATCCTTGTAATTGGTTATGATGGTCACACTGATCATATAACTATGCCGCACACACCCTTTCCATGCACTCATTTAGTGCAGGATAACCCCCATAGTTTACAACCCATCCCTCCGAAGCCTATCATTTTTCACGGTTCTCGTAATTTTCTGGTTAAGCCGGACCTATTAATGATTAGCATTGTTAACCCTTAAAACAAACCAATCGTTACAAACCCTATCGCCTAAGCCTACCTTGTATGTACTCACCGTCAATACATTATTGTTTAACCCAAGTTAATTAATTGATACACGTTGCTAAGTCCCTTATCCTTGAAGAAACCTTTTGGATGATTAGGATTCATGATATTATTCATCCTTATGAAGAATGGGAAAGAATAATTTAATACCCCCCAAATAAGTGCTCAAGATGCCCATGATATTTTTGGATCTATCTCAAATCGGGTTCATTAGTTTAATTTGTAAAATATATCGAGTATGTAAAAGTTCAAGTGTAGGGGTATACTATAAACCCGAGATGTAATTATATTTGTTTTAAGCAATAAGCAGGGCAATATATAAAAAGTTTGGGGGGGTAGGAAAATATATATATATATAAAAAAAATATATAAAAAAAAGTGAAAATAAATGTATGGGCTGTCATTTGCTTATGTTATGTTTTATCATAAGAGTCAGAAAAAGAAAAAAAGAAAGAATTGATGTAGAGTTTTGTAGAGTTTGTATATTTTTTCCGAATCTTTGCTTAGCAACAAACCAACGTTGTATTCTTATAAAATATTAGCTTACACTTCACTCCAAATTCACCCAAAAGTCACTCCCTAATGTATCCTATCCAATTTTATAGTGTCCGTTAATGTTATCTTACACCTTACACCACAACCCTTTAAAGACCTCCTTGGATAGTAATGAATTAATGCTTTGCGCCTATCGGTGAGATTTGATCTTTTACCAGCCTATGGTAATTTATATCTATGGACATGTAATGAGGTTGATTTTTCGTTTCCCCTTTAATGACCCGAAGAAAGAAGAATCCCAACACTTATTGAGGTGCGAGTATATACTTTTCGTGCTTTTTTATTACCGAGGTCTAAAAGGTCGTGGTTGTGAAATACTTTTAAAGAGTAGGTTAAGGGTTGACTCTCATATGCGATTGTCTAGGTAGAAAAGCCCATTTTCTTGAGGACAAGCAAAATCCCAAGTGTAGAGGGTATTTGATGAGGTGTCATTTTATACACTATTTCGATGTCATTTAACCCCCTAGATCATGCAAAAATGCCCCAAGATTTTGGGCTTAATTTGTTTGTTTCAGGTTGTGTAGCACTTGGATGGCTGTGGAGGAAATACACTAACTTGGCTCTTGGAGAAGAAACAGACAAATTACGAACCTACACCATAAAGCTCATATGAACTTTTGCAACAGTGGCTAGGAGATGGCGTAGCAAGCATAAAGCGACCCTAGTCGGATCATCTACGACGGCGTCAGGATTATGGTGACGATGTCAGCCGTGTCGACTTAAAGAGGATCTAGAATAGTCTACGTGGCGACAGCGTCAGGAGCACAAAGCGACGCCGTCGCGTCGACAAAACATCTATCTATCATACAATCCGTTTTAAGGGTTTTAGTGTGTAACGTTGGATAAGTTTGTATAACCCAGGGAGACAACCCTAGTCGTTTTTAGAGGAAGCTTGATAGGTCGTTTTTTGGCCTTATAACCCATTGTACTACCTTGAATATAGTTTTAATCAAGTAAGGTTATTTTTCTTTAATCATTCAATATGTCTATGTGTTGTTTGCTTAATTTATCTTCTTGCTTATTCATAACAATGCGAAGGCTAAACCCGCCTTTGTTATTTTTTCTATGATGGCATGAAACTTATATTGTAGATCCTTTGATGTGCTCTTGTTTGATGAATGTGCGCGTAGGGCTTTAGCAAACCAGCTTTTGTCTTATCGTTGGTGATATGTCTAGGGAAACCCGAGTAGCGTAGAAAAGATAACCATCGGAACAGCTTCATACTACCTTACCCATTATATGGTTGATCCCTCTTAAGTTATTTCACATGCATTTAATATACTTTTAGGGGCCTTGTAATAGTCTTCATACTACCTTACTTGTGCGTTGCCTTAACGGAATATTAAATAAACGGCGGATTCGTGTAGTTCATGACCTAGGCAATACTTACACATATCATCACAAGTGTGACAAAGCAACGGATCTAAGAGAAGCAATCTGAGAAGTAGTGTATGATTAGGTAAATACATTTACTTATCATAAAAGTTAATACCAGTAGATTAGATATTAATTAGTTTAGTTATTAGTTAAACAAACCAACCTCTCAAACCATAGATTTACCTGCTTTCTATTAAACATAAAAATACAAAAATAATCTTCTCTCAACCTCTAGAATTCTGTTAGACCGGGATCAAGCCTTCCCAACCTATTCCCCTAGAGAACGATAACAACCCCCGAGTCTTGCCTATACTACACTGCAACGATTAGGTACACTGCCTAGGGGATTGTAAAACTTCTTGTAGAAGTCCTTTACGACTCCGAACATTAGTTAGTAAGTTATTTACTATTTAATTAGTAGATACTCTTTAATTAAAGTAAAGATTAGTATCTTGTTCTACAAGAATAGTATTAGGATATCTTTCATTATAAATAGGGGATTATGATTGTATTCTTATTATGTTGAATGTTGAATATTATGAATGGTTTAGTGATTTTATATCATTATTGGGAGAGAGATCGGCCTCTCGAAAGTTGATCACCTATATTTATTTATCGTTATTTGTTCCTTAATCTCTTTTATCGATCCGGTTCGTATCACCTTCACACTATTTTATGTTCCTTTTGCGATGATTATTGTGAGTCACCCGACCACATTTTTATCGAGTGCAAGATGATGAAACCGATTTGGGACTTCATAAGTAGATGGTGTAATGTCCATGTTTCTTTAGCTAGATCCCATGATTTGTTGGAGTTATTGGGTTCGGTCGTTCTATCCTCCGTGTTCACTAAAACCTTTGATGCTGTTATTCGTATTACGTCATAGGTGATTTGGAAACATCGAAACGATAAGATTTTTAAAAACAAATATGTGAGCACTAATGTTATGGTAACGGACGGAGATCAAAGTTATTTCTCACCTATGGATTCATAGCAGAAGGCACAAAATTCCTAACTGGAATGATTGGGTGTTAAACCTTTGGTGCAGGACATCTCTTTCTTGATAGTGGTGTCTTGGTGTTGTTCTTTTTCTTTTGTGTTTGATTGTATCTTTTTTTTTGCTATGTAGCTTTTTGCTAGCCGTTTTTGTGTTCTTTATAAAATTCCGTTGTTCGAAAATAAACGAAACATAAATAAAAAACTTAAGTTATAATATTTTGCAATAAATCCAACATCTTGTAAAAAGATACACGTAGCCAACTAGCACACTATAAATTATACATTATTACTTGTGTAAAGCTGTGAAACAAATATAAAATCTTTAAAACAAAAAAAGGTGTTTATGTTCGATAAAAAGATGGATATTAAATTAGTTTAGAAATAATATATATTCATATATTCCAATCTTTTTAGGAAAATAGATAATTTGTATAACTTACGTACATTTTTATATATCTCTATTATCTTGGTACCAATTGTATTATGAAAATTACGTAACATGCATGTATTATATATCGATTAATTGATCGTTTAATAGTCTTAATGCATAATTCTATTTTTTAACTATTGTTTCACAAGAAATGTACGAGATATGCGAAAATGATAAAAGATGTGATTCACCATTGATTTTATTTGCTAAAACCAAGTTTTGCATCATCGTACTTTTATC
>BQNB010065327.1:15087-34982 GCA_026074375.1 Tanacetum coccineum | reverse complement strand
CTTGACCCTTGCAGTTAGTCGAACAAGTCATCAATTCTCATAAGCGGATAACGGTTCTTTACCGTTAGCTTGTTTAGTTCACGATAATCGATGCACATACGGAACGATCCGTCTTTCTTTTTGACAAACAAGACCGGGGCTCCCCAAGGGGAAGAGCTGAGTCTTATAAATCCCTTGTCGGCTAGTTCTTGAAGATGTTCTGCCAGTTCTTTCATTTCTAATGGTGTCAATCGATAAGGCGCCCGTGCTACAGGTGCAGCACCTGGTACCAAATCAATTTGGAATTCTACTTGTCGAGCTGGTGGAATACCCGGCAAGTCTTCAGGAAAAACTTCCGGAAAGTCTCTGACGATTGGTACATCCTCAAGTCGCTTCTCCTCCGACTTGTCTTTGGCTTCCTTCGTAGTAATGTGTGCCTCCTTGGATCCTGACATAGGTGGCTCAAGTCGGACAGTCTTCCATGCCCTACAGAGACGTGTCAAAGAAAAAGGGACCCTAGTCTGAGGTGATCTAGGTGTAGGTGCAGACTCGTCAGTCTCAAATGCCTCTGTATCCCCAGCTAAGGGAACAAGGTCAACAACAGGTACTACAGAAGAATCAGCCAGAGCCATGTGCTCCTCCTCCTCCTCATCCTCAGTGGGCTCCTCATCCTCATCATTTGTATCATCATCATCGTTGTCATCCTCAGTCTCACGCTCCTCACTAGGATCCTCCTCCGGATCCTCCTAGGAATCCTCATCATCATCCTCCTCGCCATCCTCGGGCTCATTTAGATAATCAATAGAATCCGCATCAGTATCCTCCTCCATCGAATCTGAATCAGCAATGTATCCAGGTGACTCAGCGGTCAGTGAAGCATCATTAGAATAAGGCTGATCCTCGATCTGAATGTCATCATTTAATGGTGCATGGTACTCCGGGTGCTCTGGCTCTGGAACATATACTGGTACATGCTCATCCAACTCTATGGAATTAGGTACATAGGCAGGTAATAGTGGATGTGCCTGCCCTTGTTGGGCGACCTCCTCATACGGGTCTATATCCGGAATCTCGCCGGTATTCATGAGTGGAATACCCCATGATGATGGTCCGTTTGAATCAAAAGACACGGACGTATAGGTAAAAGTGGATCAAGCGTTGTCTGAAGACATAGCAAATCTGTAATCATTATATAAACTTGTATAAGTATATTATATAATACCATCTGTAATATACATAATGTATTATAAACACATATATAACTTATGTAAGTACTTAGTATAATCAACTAATGCTAAAATGATGTATGACATGTAAGCATGTATACTAGATGCAAATAAGTAATGTATGTATGACCCTTTGAAAAACTTTTGAATGACACAATGTTTGAATACAGTTATAGACCAAGTAAAAATGTTTGACCTGGTTCTCTATAACCTTGGCTCTGATACCAATCTGTAACACCTCCAAAATGGGCCACAGCGGAATATGATGTTCCGGGGGTATTACTTCATAGATCAATAGCACAAGATATGAGAACAACCATTATAAGGGTCGTTTAAAAACTGATACATTGGATTTCATAAGTAGTTCGTTACAAAAGCTATTGGGCTTAACTTGTTTAACTTGAAAAAGTAAAGATTTCACAACATAACAATATCCCAAAATGTAATGCATGCAAATCTTTATGATAATGTGACTTCAAATGACGACCGTCCAATGTATCCGTGACTTGTACCTTATTGACTTGAGAAAACATGTTTAAACTGTCAACAATAATGTTGGTGAATTTATAGGTTTATAAATTTAATGAAGCGGATAGCAAGATTTTCTGGTAATAAAGAAACGAATACAATATCACAAAAATGTATTACGAAATGCACTAAGCTCATGACACCGAAGCTAAACAATGTATGTATATCAAATACATATGAATGACTTTGCCCAATGTAGATGTTCAACCCGTAACATCTATGACTCCAAATGGTATACATTCATCGTTTTCGGCCAACCGATAAACTAGCAAGTGATACTTGCCCGAACGGGGATGTTAATCCCAAATAGATCTATTCATAACATTCGCGTTTACATAATGCAATTAACAGTTACATCTATGCAATTAACAGTTCATGATGATGGGCATAGTGGGTTATAACTACTTAGGCAAACTCGTAATATTTGGATTTAAAAATGTACTTGCATCCAATTTGTAAAACAAACATGATCTCATCTCCGAAATTTGATAATTGATTGAAAAAGTATAAAAGATGAGGACTATAAACTCACATCAAGTAATGATAACGTAGAAGCAAAGTAGTGGCGCGAAAAACGATGCAAAAGGCATTATCCGCAACCTATGAATAAATAATACATATTCACTAAACGGAAAAATAATAATATAAATACTTACAATCTTGTCCCAAGTGTGTGCTTGAACTTTATTTGAAATAATGATGTTTAAAAATAATTTCTCGTATTAAAGTGGGAAATTTTACTGAGTCAATGCGTTCAAAATATAAGCATGAAATTTACGACTTCAGACTTTTAGGATACTAGGTCATCTAAACTCTAAAATGTTAGTTTAGTTCGGCCTTTGGTTTGGTCTCTAAGTGCATTAAATAAATCGGCGAAGTTGTGACGAAAACTAATTAAAAGTGTTAGAAAAATATTAAGTTTTATTTCTAAAAAGGGTGTGATAAACGTAGAGTTTTAGGGTTTATTTTCGGACTCGATACTAGACGAATTTACAAACTAAAAGTACATTTAAAAGCTTGGCCAGGTAGACTACAAACTTTGTCTTTTAAGTTTTGTCTAACGAGGTCGTTTAATGGGTCGAAAATGGGGCTAAGTGAGTGTGTGTCGCGACTGGATTTCAAACACAGAAACAAACACATTTTGGCCAAGTGCGCAACATATTTTGATCTCAATTTGCGACTTCATCACTCAACATTAGAATGAGATAAAAACACCTTTGTAAACTAGGCCAGGTCGACAATAATTCATCTTTTATAAGTTTTGTTGTTAGGGGTCGATATCGAGGTCAAAAACGAGCACAAAGTAAGGGGGTCGAACCTTCGGTCAACAGTACTAACTGCATGACAGCAGTACTAACTACATGGCAGCAGTACTAACTTTGGGCCATGATTGCGAACTCATTACTCAACCGTTTTCGATGATTCAAATTCCTAAATAAAGCTCGCCATGTCAACTACAAAAAGCCCCTAAGCACTGACCTTATCCCTTAGTTTAGTTGAGTCGAATCAAAGCCTAAAGTCGACCTACCAGGTTGTTTTAAAAACAGTGTAACAAGGTAACAGGTTTTTGCTCCCCTTTGAGACTTTCTAACTCTGTCTCTACTTGACGAAACCTAGAGACTTCAGGGGCAAAACAATCTTTACATGTCCTATTTTTGAAATAAACAAAGAGTCGATTTTTGTGACCACTCCTAGGTGTCGAATAACATACAATAAGTCAAGGGTGTGGATTGCGTTTTATACTAATAATACATATACGATTTCCTTTTTATTCATGTACATCAGGAGATAGTATTAAGGGGTTTTGTACGCGTTTACATAACCACATATGGCCAAGCATTACTACTGCTTATAACTTTAACAATTATGGTCCCCTGTCACTGCTTCGATCGCAATAGCAAGACACAAAGAGGGCGTATGGTTTTATTTCACAGTGACATTGCAACAGGACTCATTCCTCTTTTGACCTTTAAACCAAAACATTTTCAAGCACTACTAAGGACGAAAGCATGCAATTAAATACAAAAAAAATGCGAACTCACAGAAGTGTAGGGCAGAAAAAGTGTAGAGCTTAACCCGATGAAAAAGAAGAAACCCTAAATCGCTTGCAATCCTTACGTGACCCAACCCAACGATTTTTCCACCACCTTTGCACTTCTATAATCACGAATCAACCCCTTCTTGCTGCCTTAACGAGGACGTCCAACAAAGAACGAAACACCCAAAGGTCGAGGTAGGGTTTGCTTGGGGTTTTTAGGGTTTTTAGTGGAGTTTGAAGGCGTGAGGATTGTGGGTGTATGTCGAATGGTAGAAGTAGAGCACAAGGGAACCAAGGATGAGTTGAGAGTATGATGAATATTGCAGTGGTGTGGTGTTCTCTATATTTGCAAGTCTTCATATACTAACTAAAGATGCAGGCATAGTGATTTACTCATGAAGTCACGGTTTATTGTTATCCCAAATAGGGTAAAGAATTTCTTGGGTTTAAATCAGTCAATGCACAGTATCTAAAAGGTAGAAGTTGTTCAAAACGTGGGAGCAAAACCAAGAAAAGAAAAACAGCTAGATTATCACGGGTATATGTGGGTTTAGGAGAAAAAGGATAATGGGCTTTATATGTTGGGTAAAGAGTTTAATTTAGGGATAGGATTTTGTGTATTATGATCTAATTTTACATTCACAGTTTCGATGAAGTTGGGAGGGGATGTATACACGAAAATTGTCTATCTTATAGGAAGTTACATTTGTTTCTTGCACTATGCTTATTGATTAAAGTTTCTCCCATTGTTTGCATTATTTGAAAATCAAGACGAAAATATAAGTCCAGTCCAAAATTTCCTCATTAGGATCAATACTAAGTGATGAAATTTTGACACACACATACGTTTATGGTTAGCTAAGTCGTAGAGGAATTGATACTAAAAACTTTGGTTTAAACGAAGCCTTACTCCTGTTATTAAGAAGCCCTAGGTTAATTCTTACTTATTAGGATTTAACTAGTCGACTTTCAATAAAAGTAAGCATGCAAAAATGTTGTAAATAGAGGGAAAAATGGGGTTATTGAAATAGTAACATGACCTAAAAACACGGGGTGTTATATAGGTCATGGTACATGATTAGCGTGGATGCTAAGTCATGGGTTTGTTTGCATATATTCACTGTCATATTGCACAATTGTCCACTGTTTGAAATATTGGCACAACAACTGGGTTTAAGGTCAAACCTATAAGCTCACCAACGTTATTGTTGACGTTTTCGAGTATCATTTTTAGGTGAAGTTAATGATCGTTAAAGTTGTGGTGCATATAGCAGACTTTTAGATAATCCCGTAGGAATCTTGTTTGAGAAGTCTTTCATTTGAAGTTTATTATGTTTTAGCTGTGAGCATTGATGTTTTAAGACTTGTTGGACCCCTGCGTAGAAATTTGGTTTGTAAGCGACTATGTGTTGTATTCTTGGATGGGACATCACTCAAGGTTGTTTTTAGGTTGATGGTCATCATGACACTTTTCAGTTATGCATCTTAGTTTTTCTCTATTTTGTATCTTGTGTTATGATTGATCATCATGTTGCATTCCTGTGTTTCCGCCTATGACAGGGTGTGACAGATTGGTAATCAGAGCCAAGGTTATAGATAACTAGGTGGGTTGGCCTAAACTATAACCTAGGAACCTTTATATAGTTTCATTATATGATCAATGTGCGCGGTGTTCCGTTTCTACTTGCTTATGTGGTTATATAGTATATCGTATTAGGGAGATCAATCATTAAAATGTGTAACACCCCCATAAAATCACAACGCAGCGGAATACTACTTTGGGGTGCTACTTCATAGTATAAAGTACAAGTTATAGAAAACGACCTCAAAAGAGACGTTAATAAAATGTCACATTCGATTAAAATTTCAAAATGAAATCAGGTCCCAATAATTTATAATTTAACAAGATTACAAGATTTCAAACGTGAATCATTTTGTATATTTAAGGAAAAATAGTTATCGAATGTGAAGAAAACCAAGTCCTTGAAATTTTAATATCCACGCGACTCGAATGCTCCCAATGCTCAGCTAGCAAAATGATAACTTGAGAAAATACATGCAAAAACGTCAACAATAATGTTGGTGAATTCATAGGTTTAAGTAAAATAGTGTTGAAATAAATCCAGTAATATTTCAGTAAGAAAGGTAGCGTTACAACATTTAAAAGGATTGTTGTCGAAATCCAAGTAGTAATTTAATAAATCAAGTATGCTTAGTAGTGGACCACAAGGTATAAAATCAGCCAACGACAATGCAACGAATGCAGTGTCAAGTAACAGAATTATCGCATTGAGCTCGTGACAACCGATCCCTTTGACGAGAAAATATAGTTTGCCCTAAAAGATTAGGTATTATTGCTATATACCTATACTTCTCAGAGTAATATATCCATTGAAAGTGGGTGTTCTAAAAGGATTCAAACCCCGGACGGGGAGTCACCCCATACTACTATTTATTACACTAGCGTCTACCCATCACAGGTAGTTAACAGTTCACGATATTAGGGTCTTTAGAAATAGGTACTCCTACGATAATTCACAATAACGGGTCAAGAATACCCTTCAAGCGCTTGTGTCCAATTTAAAATAGGTGTATGTTTAAAACTCACGGTTTTGTAAATAGATAAACAATGATCTCAAATCATTTAGTAAGCAATTTAAGCGTTAATAAATTCAATGGTAAACAACCATGTATCAAACATGTATTATAAATCATGTGAAAAGCATGTAAAATCTTTAGTAAAAACATTCATGTAACGCTTAAGAAATTGGAATCAATAATTTTGCTTAGTAAAACAAGCATGTATTCTCACACCAAAAATAGTTATGAAAACCATTAAAGAAGAAAAGATGGGGATATGAACTCACCTTAGGAGTGATCACACTACTAGTGGATATCCCTAAGTATAATCCTCCTCCCCCCGTTACTGGCTGGATTATGGGATGTTGGAATACCTAAATGCCATAACGCCTTATCTAACTCCATACATTTAAGTACAATGGTCAATCTTTTGGGTATTCCATCACAATCCGAAACCAAAAATCAATTAAAAATGTTCAATCCCTCAACGAAAGTGTTTGATTATAAATATTAAAAAGATTTTACACTTTAAATAGATAAATCTAACACAAATATAGTAAAAACTTTGTTAAGTGTATTAAAGATTATGCGGAATCTAATCTTTAATATTAGAAGAATTCTTAATGAAACAATATTACAAGATCACAATTCAACAAAAAATAAAAGATCTAATATTATTAAGAATAATATGAATACTCTCCTAGTATTAGGGTTACAAAACTTTAAAGCTATGAATAACACTTATCAAATCGTAAAAAACATTACTTATTAAACTCTATACCCTAGAACCTCCTTTTATACACCAAGGAGTCCTAGTCGATTTACAATATATTTATGAGAATTAGAATATTCTCTATGATCTATTCTATAAATAGCTTATACTTATCACGTAAATTTTATACTCGAGCACACCTTATTTTTACCATAAGCCTACACTACATATATACAAATTCACAAGTTTATGATATATGAAATAACCTTTGAGATTTGAACACAATATGACAAAGTCATATTGTTCTTTGTAGCAGTCTGAGGTCAGTTTTGTAGAGTCTACCGCCAACAAATTTCTCCAAACTCCTCATCATCCTCCTTTCCTTTAACAACTTGTTGATGTCCTTGATCATGAAATGAGCTCTTTTCTTTTCCAATGTGCTCCATCTTCTCTTCGGCAAGTACTCCATGTTCATATTCTTGGTAATGTCTTCGAGCGAAGAAAGAAGCCTGGTTAACGTGCCATCACTGAACTTGTACAGTTCGTCGGAGCGCATCAACCTGTTCCTCTTGAAGTCGTTAACATAAATGAATCCTTGAGGGTCTTTGTATGGAGTGTACAAGTGCCTTTTTCTGAGATCTGGTCTTGTAGTATCAGGTTTGGTGACGTTGATCTGTTTTTGATAACTTTCAACTCCAAGTTGAAGATCTTTGACTCGTTTTTTAATAACCAGACTTCTGGTGAACATTCTTAGTGCTATTTGCAGAAGTCAGCAACGTCATCCTGAAAGATTTGTGAGCCGGTTTCTAAACCACATAAATAAACAATATCTCGATATCATTGATCCAAAGTCGTGGAAAGTCACCTTCCTTGAATCTGTATAATGCGTTATCAGCTCTTCTCACTACAATCTCTTCCAAGTACCCGTATCCATGTTTCCTCATTACCTTGACATGAGTAACTGCCAGAATATGCTTTGTAGAATATACATCTCCTCTTGATTGTATGCCTCTTGCTTATGCATAAATGGACTTACGTTGTTGTTATCCAATGTGAGATACCCCATAACGCATATCTATCATAAGCAACTTTACATGGACTCCATATGTTTGGAACCAGTCCTTCAATGGCAGGTAGATCTACTTAATGCCTTGTCTTTTGTAGTTGATGTCGCTGTATTGTCATAGTCGAAATTCCTCCTTGTGGATACTTGAGATCATTGTTGATGAAGAATTCGAATGGTACTTGACAAGAACCTTTTACTATATATAAATATAAATAAATATATAAATATATAACAAATAGGATAATATCAATAATAGTAGTATAGTATTACCGGAAGTATCGGTTTCTCACTTCGTTATCCACAAAGTTTAAAACCAGACCCGGGTCGTTCTTCCCGACGAGGCGTGAATTTGAAAATCGAGTGTTGGTTTGGAAATCATGCTTGAATAATCACAAATTTGATTGGGTTGTCTATTTCTACAGATAAAATGCAAAAACAAGTAAAAGAAAACCTAAAAACGAAAGCAATTAATGCTTAAACCTAAAAACAAGACGGGAACGTAAAAACGCGACTCAAAACCTAAATTATCAAAATTTAAACCTAAAATGATTTTTAAAATTTTAATTAACCCTAAGTGACTAAAATTTAAGAATAAAGAAAACTAGACTAAAAACGAAGGTGATTTGAGCTTAAAAACATAAAAAACGAGAACGCAATTCAATCCCGTTCTTTAAAAAACGAAATTTTAAAATATTAACCCTACGGATGCAAATGTATTTTTCCTAGGTCCTAAATGATAAAAGAAAATTTTGAAAAAAAGAATTATAATTTTTTGACTTTTTAATAATTTATTATGAATTAAAAACTGTTTTAAAGAAATTAAATGATAAAAAATAGTAAACTTTTATGGAAAAATATGAAAAATTCAGAAAAGTAGATAAAAGTGAGTAGAATGTATGAAAAATCTAATCTAAAAAAGATGGCTTAAAAATAAGCCAGAAATAAGCTTGTATGAGCTTATAGGCAAAACTGGTAAAAACAAGTATATAAATTAAACAATGCACACTTTAACCAGAAAAGACCCAAGGGCGTGTTGCTAGCAAGTGTGTGAGGTGTGTTGAGTTTGCAAGGGTGAGGTCAGGGGTTCGAATCTCATGCCTCATTTTTTTTCCAAAAACATTTTTTTTTAATTTTCTTTTTGCAAAGATGTAAAACAGACAAAAATAAGAAGATTTAAAAAAGTGACTTTTTGTGAAAAGCTTAAATAAGCTGGGAAATAAGCTAATAAGAAATGGGCAGATTCACTCTTTTTACACTAAGCCTAAATAAGCTAATTGTTAAGGCAATATGGGGTAAATTAAGCTATGTCAAAAATAAGCATAAACAAAAGTTAAACTACACCTAATAAGCTAAAGCAAACAAAAATAAGCATAAAAGAATAAAGCAAAATAAGCCAGAATCAAGCAATAAGCAATAGGGCTAAAGCTGCATACAACACAGCCCTAAGGGTACTCTTTGGGGCTTATTTTTAAGCACTTAGAGGGACCTAGGGGCTTAATGGCTTATACAAGCTTAAAGATTGGCTAATGGGCTTTCTAAAAGTGCAAAGAGAATGGTAATTGAAAAACAAATAAGCCAAGAAAAAGGGTGTGAAATAAGCTGCCCACAATCAGCATATGCTGATGTGGATTCTAAAAAAAGGGACAAAGTTCAGACTTAAAAATCAGCAAGAAAATAAGCTTAAAATTAAAAAAAGTTAAAACAAATGGAGACTAGCTAGAAAAGAGCTTATGCTTTGAGAACCAAAACCTAAAACATCCTTAAGATACTCTAATTCTGAGATTGAAAATTGACCTTTTTTAAACTTTAAAACTAAAACAATATTTTGATAATTTAATGTCAAAACCTACAAATGACTGTGAACACTAACCAAAACTATTCTTATGCATTTTAGAACCAAAGTGTGGTATATCCTATATCATAACACGGGGTCGATTCTTGGATTTGGCTAGTTTCTTAGAGAGAGAAACACTTGAGAGAGAATATCTAGAGAGAGAAAAAGTGTTTTCTATGAAAAGAGTAAATGACTAGCTTGCCTCTTCCAAAGTTGGAAGAGGCTTATATAGTACTTACAATATACCAGGTATTCGTACCCGACTTAAAACCGAAAAACGTACTATTAACTATTAAACTACGAGCTATAATAAACAGTAAAATACACGGGGTGACCGAGTTTTTTTCTAATATCTAACAATCTCCCCCTAAGGGAGGTCACCCCTGAAAATACCAACTTTAACACCTTAAGTCTTTAGATCGTTAGACATTTTGATATCTTTATACATTTGGGATTGTAATCTTTTGGATTCTTTTATGCTTGTTTTCAATGTGATCTGTGCTTCTTGAGATCATCACCCAACATATTCTTAACAATCTTATTGTGTTGGATCTCTATCTGTTGCACTTGTGAAGAGATATGTCATCAGAGTTTGCGAAGCTTGACAACATTTTTATGAGGTCTTTCATAACATCATAACAAGTGTAGGTCGTGTCTTATCATTCGGTTATTAACTTGACATTCTGGGGAAACTGGGTATATCCTCTCCATCTACCATCTTTTAAATGATTCCTGTAATGAAACAGTTAGTAATAAGAGAAAATTAATCTTGAAAAGACAGTCTAAGGTGTTTCTTTATGAAAGACTTTTGTAACACTTCGAGAGTTTTGATTGTTTGTCAACTGATCAATAACGTCAATTCTTATACTGGACTAAGATTGATTCCACAGAATCGCACTATGTTTCTTTCAGAGTCACAAGATTGATTCTTATAGAATCGCACATCGTACAGTCACTACTAGAGCTTGTTATGATGTTGGCTTTAGCAGGATTTCAATCTTATTGTTGAAAAAAACATCGTTTCAATCGGATGTTCTGGCATATTATAACAATGATAATGCGTTAGGAATCCTTTGGGGGATAAGTTGGTTTTCCAACAGTAAGTGTGTGAAGAACAAGAGATTGGATTATGTGTCCTAATGAGATTAATTGTAACGATACTCTTGGCTCTAGACTCAAATTGATGTTTTTGGTTCTAGTAATCGGAGGCTGGAGCAGACTGCCACCTGTTCAATATCAACTAACTCGGAGTGAGAAAGTCAATAGATACCTTGTTTAGTCTCCGTGAGAAATGAAACAGAATCTTTTGAAAAGATTTTGAGTGGCTAGGAGGGTCGTGAATTGCATCACTGGGTCATGTGTCGATATACTTGTCAGCAATATCTAGTGATTCTGGCAGCATATGAAATTGACCGCCCCGGTTTCTGCCTAGTGAATGGGGGTCTTTTTCTTTACACCCGTTATCTTTACAATTCTTTTATTCTTAAAACCCCTTCGGTGCTTACAGGAAGACTTCGATGACTAGAACCTTGTTGGGTTTATTCCAGTACTGCTCATCTTAGTCGACACTTTTTCCTTATTCTCACTTTTACTCCTTTACCATGTCAAACCTAAGGTCTTCTACCACTACCTATGTGGATTGTCCTGAGTAGATCCCTTCCGGGGTTTTCGCTTGGATCATTGGAATAGATACTAACCTTACCATCCTTATAACTCCATTAAGTAATAATTGCATGGTCGGGTTTTTAGTACAGTTTCTCCTTTCCTATAACCAATTGAAAATTCAAATTAGGTAATTATGATTCTAAATATCAAAGAGTTTAGTACCTCGATCTCGTTTTTGAATTTTTTTTTCAGTTAGAAAACGTCCCTCCTCAAAAATGTGCTTGGTATTCGAAATTGTTAGCACGTTTGGGCGGAGTATATGAGTCCTTTAAGATCTGTATTATTAACACATATTTTTAATTCGACTTTTTCTCCCCTTATCAAAAAATTTTAAACCCTTTTGAATTTTGGATATTCAATTGATTTAAATATGTTATAAAATTTGGGGAGAAAGTGTGCCTTAATTTCGCAAGTCATGTAAGAAACATATAATGCTCACCCTCAATATTGAGGGATATAATTACTCCTCACTTAGTCATCAAAAAGGAGATTAACTACTTACTAACTGTACAAGGTATATTATTCTCAATAGAAATAAAAGTTGACCTTTTGATTTGTAACGACGATGTCGTCACGGTTTGTTCTGTTGATCATGCCTGTAGTCAAATAATCTCTTATTCTCTCCTCCAACAAAGCTTTCTAGACTTCATAGACCCTTCTGATCTGTAGTCTTTTCTCTGTTTGCAGTGTTGAAGTCTTTGCTTCTTCACTTGTCTCTTGAACATTCCTAGTCTCCATGCACCTTCGATATTTGTATCTCGTACAGATGAAAGTCTTTAAGCCATGTGTACCTAGTTTTTACATTTACTCTTGTCAATGTCAACATCAACTAAACTTGTGTAGCTCATTCAGCCCCTCATCAACTTTCTTTGATCATTCTGCTCCTCTGTAGACAACGGCTTCTTGGCTTAGGACAATCGTGTAATCTTCTTTGAAGTAATAGTGGCTGCATCTATTATTGGGACGTTCAAGGTTGATCTTTGTTTGATAAACTTTACAATCCCGAGACTGTTAGTCTCACACATGATTCTTGATCACCAGGTTTCTTATCCACATGTTGACTGCTGTGTGAAGACTGGTCTTGTCTGTCTTGGGCAGATGGTTGAGCTTTTCTTGAATATTGAGTAGGAACAGATCTTCAAAATCATTTGGATGAAGATTTCTAAAATCCTTTTCTGAGATCTTGTACTCTTGGTAATCAGCACGGCGTAGAATTATCTCTCTTAGGTAGTTGTATCCGTATTTTTCGAATACCTTGACACTGATCACACTGAGAATTCGCCATTTGCGATTGACTGCTTCAACGGTCAGTTGGAACTCACTGTGTTTGGTGATATAGGAATTCCTTCCTCCTATAAAACCACCAGTGAGTGATGTCATAGACAGCACTGATGTTATTTTTTCGCGTTCACTCTCTAACCACAATGATGGAAACTATTCTTCAAGGCAAAGTCTTGGGTAACAGCGGCTTTGAGCTTGTATGGATAAGGCAATTTTAGCTCTTTGTGATCCTGTCAGCAGATAATCCAGATCCTTATTGAAGAAGGATTGTGGTTGAATAGTTACCTGACCTGGTGGTTTCCTTCCTTAAGAGGCAGTGTGTTCATTTATATTTTGTGGATTTGTGGACCATCAAGATTACTCAAGTAAAACGTTTTGTCGAGCTGCTTATGGCATTCATCCATCTGTGATTTGGGAGAAAGACGTTGTCCTTATGAAAGCCCCCCCCCCCCCCCCCATTTAAACAAGGTTGGAATGCTGGACTTCTAAAATCAGCTTGCGAGCTTCTTCTTTCATGTTGTCTGCGAACCATTTGATGAATGACCCAATGTCTTCGTCTTCCTTTGGAAGCCTGTTCTCTCAGGAGCTTGATACGTTGTGGCGTATGTGTTTGCTAGTTATCTCTCATGGTTCCGGGAATCATTAGGGGAATGGGTCCTATTCTTGGTTCATGTGTATTAGGTCTCTCGCTTTCTGGAATCGGCTTTAACACCACAGTAGTGGTCGACACTTGGAATGTGAGCGTTGTAAGTTTCCTCCATGATCTGAGTCATTTCCCTTTCATCCTTCATTGAATGTCATCTGAGAATTGTTCAGAATGTTCTGATTCGTGATTCAAATCTGTGCACGATTAGTCAGCTCCCAGAGCATCTCTTTGTGTCAAGTGATCTGCTTATCCGGTTGATGGTGAGAGCTGGATGTTGTTTGGTAGCAGTTGCACAGACGCCTTGGTTTCTTTGAACTTTTGGTCATCATCTTTCGGAGGAGGGTGAGCTGACCCAGAAGCGGCAAGAAATCCGATCTTCTTCCCTCTTGTGGACCTACATGGGTTTGATCCAGCTGAAGGGCCTTAATCATCATCATCGTCTTTTATCATCATCACTATATGATTTCTATTTGTGGTCTTTCACCTTGTCTGCAACTTCATTATCCATGGCGTCTTCATCGCTATCAAGTTCATTTAGTGCATGGTATAGATGGTAGTTAGCCAGAATTTCTGTTTTGCAGACTTGATCTTTATTCATGTGCTTGAAGAGAAATCTTTAGATTCAATTCTTCAAGATCAACTTTATCAGTGACCTGATTGAGTAAGTTGAATCTTGTTTCTCATTCACCTTGTTCCTTTTTGATTATGATAATCTCCTTCGGGATCTTCAGATTCTTGATTCTGGCTAGACTCTGGGCCAGGAGAGCAATTGAGTATTCTCGATTTAAATCTTGCAGGTGTCGTTCAAAGACCTTAAGGAGAGCATCATTCAAGTTTTGATCCTAGATATTTATACAACAACCATAGGAAAACTTGGGATCTATTGAAGCCAAAAACATCTGCAGAGTGATCAGTTTCTTTACTTCAGACATCTCGTGCTTAATCTTGCCAATCTTTAGCTGAAGGGCGATGAATGGAGTGATTTCAGGGAGAGATGTGGTGATTGTTGTAGCTTCCGTGTTGATTGGTGGAGGAGTGACTAGTAATGACGGCTTAGAAGATGAGACATCTGTGAAGGGAGCAATTACTGGAGGAGTTGACGTTACTGTCTGATTTGGATCAGGTATGGTGGACTCAGACTCCTCTCTAACTTTAGATTTCTCCTGATCATCTTCGGTTGGTTTGTCATAAAGAAATTGATCCCCAAAGTTAAAAGTGTCATCGAGATTTTTCATGGAAGACATAGAACCAGAGTGACTTTTGGTTTAGTCATCGATGACACTTACGTCTGTTTATGAGACTTCAGGTTTTCATGAACCTTTGAGGTAGGCTTTATAGCGAGGAACTTCATAATCCATGTGCTCTGGTTATGGTGTCCAGCAAGAGACACATGTAATTTTCTAGAGTATGGTCAGTATGGTCTTCTTTCTTGGCTCAGGGTCTGGTCCAGCCAGAGCCTCATGTGCTTTTTCAGGGTCTGAGACAGGAATGCTTACTCCTGATGTTACTGTAGACGTGTCTACTTCATCTTGATCTTTGTCACCTTTTGGAGGCAAGCGGCATTCTGTTCACTTCAGTTCTTCTGAATAGACGTTGTTGAGATTCATGGATCACCTTTCTCTTGAGTGTGTCATCATCGGATTGTGAAGACGGGTCCAGTTTGTCACAATAGGTAGGAGTTTGAGTTCGACGCCTAACTAGGATAAACCTGATCTGTAGTTCTTTTATTTTTGAATGAATCGATCAGGGAATGAGCTACTTGTTCTTCAGTTACAACGGCCTTTCCCTTGCCTACTACTTCATGCAGTTTGGAAGTTGTTTCTGATACTGGGTCCCTGATCGTTACTCCTCCAACAGGTGCCCGACCTTGAGGCAGAAAGGCTGGATCCAAGCTAAGCTTGATAGCTCATTCCAGGTCAGCATCATTACCTTCTTCTTCTCTCTTTTCTTGATGAGCTTCCAAACCTCACATCTTGGCCATGATCGAGATCTGGTCACATCAATCTTGATTTTAAGCTTCATCATCTTCGTAAACAAGTTGAAATGTAGGCTGTTCCTTTCTAACGTTCTGTGTTGGAAGCTTTACGCTTGGGAGGTTTCTTTGTCGTGAGGAAGGCTGGCTTAGATTGTTTCCCCTGGACTGGTGTGGTGGTGGTTGTGGGCATTTTGGGTGTGGCACTGCTTTGTTGCAGGTTACGCGCTTGCACTTTCTTGAGGGGTTTTTTCTTTGTATTATCAGCAACCATTTCCAGTACTTTGGGATTTATTAAGAGGATCGTTAAATGGCTTCATTAGCAGGGGATCTGGGAATTTGCATCTCCAAACACTTCAACTGACTAACTTAGGGACAACTTGAGATTTCCTAATATAAAATCATCTCAGTATGATGTAACAGAGTTCAGTACGTCGATGGATGTTGTTATTGACTAGCCAGTAGTTATATTTTCACCTTGGAAAAACCGGCCATAGGATATGAGGTGAGGAGATACTTTTCTTCTTTGGGTTCTTCATGACTGCGTTGTGACTTGCTGTTGTGTGTGGAAAAAAATGTTTGGATCCCTGGAGTAAACTCTTCCATATCAGCTATGCTGATCAACATTAGGTTTTGATGTGCGATTCCCATACAGCATTTGCCAGTACGGGGTGTTTACTGGGTTTGTCACTTACCAGGAAGTTTTTCCTGTCAAGCACTGGTTGATTAAGGTTAGAATTTGCCCTTCCAGGGTTTGATAAACATAATTTTACCCTTATGTGAGACAATTTCTACAGGCTCAGGATACCTAGCTCATTAACAAAATCAATGACAATTTTACCAGACGGAGGTAACTCAATCGGATGTGCTGGGATGACAGGGTAGAGTAATTGCTAATGCTTTTGTGAAGATCATCACTTAGATCGACCATTGTTCATCACTTGACACTATAAACCCGTCTTCTCGTTATATTTCATTGTGTTCCAGAACTGTTGCAGGTAGATAGCAGGAACATTTGCTGAGGCAGTGAATGCTTGGAAGAAGTTGGTATTACTCAGGATGTCCACTGATATCTGAAAGATGGGGTTCTTTTGAATCTTTTGTGCATTGAAAAGTAGGTTGCTTTTCCCGATTGTTAACCACTGAGAGCGAGGTACAATCTGCTCATCTGTTCTTGTAGGAGGTTGAGCGGGAACATTTTGTTCTGCCATCGTATTCTGCAAAAGAGCATTTAACAAAGAAGACAAACATTGCAGAGAAACGAAGTTAGAGAGAACGTTAGCATTGATAAAAGTCATGTAACTGCGCGATTGATTAAAACAGTTGTAACTCTGGTTTGATTAAAATCTACTAATTAACCAACAGGATCAATTACTTATTAACTAAGCCCGGATGGGGTTTTAGAAAAGCAACTGGGTCATTCGAAGGGGCCTTGATAGATTATTGGGCTCAATTGGGTCAAAATATGAAATTTAGCCCAAACCGCCGCTAGGCAGAATGCCAACTCGCCGTTAGGAGAATTGAGCAAACCGCCGCGATGAGGAGCGGGTTGAATATTTTAATGAATAAAAATATTCGACCAAACCGCCGAGAGACGGCGGTTTACCTGTTGGATTAAAATAATAGAAAAATTATGGCAACTCGCTGTTTAGACAACCCGCTGTTAGACAACCCGCCATAAGGCAACCCGCTGTTAGGCAACCCGCTGTTAGGCAACCCGCTGTTTAGGCAACTCGCTGTTGAACAATCCGCTGGATTGTCAACCCGCCGTTTAGGCAACTCGCTGTTGTCAACCCGCTGGTTTGTCAACCCGCCGTTTAGGCAACTCGCTGTTGTCAACCCGCTGGTTTGTCAACCCGCCGTTTAGGCAACTCGCTGTTGTCAACCCGCTGGTTTGTCAACCCGCCGTTTAGGCAACCCGCTGTTGAGTCAACCCGCCGTTTAAGCAACCCGCCGTTAGGCAACCCGCTGTTTGAACCAGCGGGTTGAGTATTTTATTAAAACTAATAAAATAACCAACTCGCCACCTAGAACATACGCAACTCGCCATTCGGACTAGTTTCTTAAAATTCAAACCCCGCACCTCCTTTTTCAACACTAATCACATCCTAAGGCATTCCTAGGCTATAGATATACATTGCTACCATTCTTTTCATCAAACACACATATATCTACTTATTAAACTACAACCCGCCGTTAAGAAACAAAGGCAACTTATTTACTATTGTTTGAGATAGAAAACCACACATCAAAACTCATTAATATATACCTTATGAACAATTCCCAGCAACTAGATCACACCTTACAACACTACATTGGTGTACTCATCTTAAAACGACCCTAGATCTATTTTTCTACACTTTTTAATGTGTTTTCGATCGATTCCATTGATATACACACATAATAAATGATATAGATTAAGGTTCGATACATACCTTTGCAAGAAACACTGGAAATCAAAGATTCGAGGATTGGTTCTTGGCGGCGAGTTGCGTGAAAGAGAGAAATGGTGCCCCAAACATCTTATAATTACACTTTCATCTCATCCAACAGTCTTTTAGAACCCTTTAGATTTTTTTTCCATTTACTCTCCCCCTCAAACAACGACCCGTTTTCTATTGAAAGAGTTGTAGTCGTTGATTGAGAGGAAAAGATCAGGCGAACAACTCTTCCCTCACCATTGTTGAGAGGAACAACTCTAATAAAGCATGGATATAAAGGAATCCATGCCCAAACATCAAACTGGGTTGCAATATGAAGTAATTGCAAGCCTTTTAGTAATTCTAAATGACTTAAAATATTTCCTAAGTATTTTATTAGACTTATTATTAAATAATTTTAGATAATAATATTTATTTTGAATTTTTTTATTTATTTTTTAACTATATACAAAGGATACACGAAGGCATTTGGTTTACTCATCCTCTCCTTCTTGAAGAGGTTTGAGAGTTTCAGGGGTCAAACTCTTCATGCCTAGGCGTGGAAGAGGAAATTCGAACCGTTCTCTTGGTAATGCTTTGGTGAGGATGTCTGCAAGTTGATAATTCGTTTCCATGAAGTAGAGTTCAACCACTATATTTTCCACTTACTCTCGGATGAAATGGTGTCGTATGTCTATGTGTTTAGAGCGAGAGTGCTGGACATTGTTACAGCAAAGAGCAATAGTACTTTTGTTATCATAATACAGAGGAATTTTATTGAAGTCAAATCCGTAGTCTTTGAGCTGTGATCGCATCCAAAGGATTTGAGCGTAATGCTTTGGTGAGGATGTCTGCAAGTTGATAATTCGTTTCCACGAAGTAGAGTTCAACCACTCTATTTTCCACTTGATCTCGGATGAAATGGTGCCGTATGTCGATGTGTTTAGAGCGAGAGTGCTGGACGTTGTTACAGCAAAGAGTAATAGCACTTTTGTTATCCATTGTCTGAGGAATTTTATTGAAGTAAAATCAGTGTCATTTGAGCTGTGATCGCATCCAAAGGTTTTGAGCACAACATCCAGACCATGGCGATGTATTCAGGCCTCTGTGGTTGATATTTGCCAATGCTTACTTTGCTTCTTGATGGACCAGCTAACCAATATATCTCAAGAAACTGGCATTCCGACGTAACTTCTTCTTGAATTTGACATCCTCGCATGATTCCGCATCTGCATAAAGTTGTTAGTGGGGGGGGGGGTGGTGATCAAAAAAAATTTGCGTTGTCTTTCGGATACCCCAAAGACCCATGTTAATGGTTCCTTTCAAGTACCAAAAGACACGTTTGATAGCTTCAAAGTGCCTTTTGGTAGGCTTAGCCTGATATCTAGCACACATGCAAACGGCGAATACAAGGTCGGGTCTACTAGCTGTGAGGTACATAAGGGAGCCAACCATTCCTCTGAATCAAGTTTGGTCAACTGGAATCCCCATGAGGTCCTCGTCCAGTTTCAATCGATCCACCATCGGTGTATCGACTGGGTCAGAGAGATCCATTCCATATTTCTTTAAGGTTTCGAGAGCATATTTTGCTTGGTTAATAAAGATGCCTCCGGGACTTTGAGAAACTTTGAGAAACTTGATGTCATCTACGTATATTTGAACAAGTAGAATGTGTTTGCCTGATTTGCGTGTGAATAATGTTGGATCCACGGCACCTTTGAAGAAATTGTTGGCCAACAGGAACTTTGAGAGTGTGTCATACCACGCCCTTAGTGCCTGTTTTAGCCCATAAATAGTCTTCTTCAGACGATAGACGTGAGTAGGATTTTCCTGGTCTTCAAATCCTTCAGGCTAACAAACAAAGACTTCTTTTTGAAGATCACCATTCAGAAAAGCAGTTTTGACATCCATTTGATAGATGATCGTATTCTTGGTTGAGGCATTGGCA